>JAVJIF010027111.1:0-61409 GCA_038442645.1 Agave tequilana
CTATAAACAATACGAATCATCGATCCACATGTGAGAACTATTGTAGCAGAAATAAGTTTGTATATGCTTTACTAATTGGTCTTGGAGATGTAATCTTTCAAATTTGTATTTGTTATAACACTGCCTCCTCTAATATTTCAACTCTCTTTAAATATTGCTGGACATCATTGGTGACTCCCCACTATACTTGAGATTGATAAATTGTCAAAGGTAGATTGCTAGCTTGCAGTACTATATAGGATGTATAATGCATTTTTTTTAAATTGGTAATAAATTTTTCTTGCCTTCCAAAAAAAATTAAAACTAATATCGTGAATATATGTGTGCATGTGTAATATTTATATATCTCTGTGTGTGTAGAGAGAAATAATCATATGAGAACGATTTTAACTAAGTTTCGTGAGAACTCCTTGAAGAGTCATCCCATCCAAAATGTTCATCTTGATCTACATATTTAAATTAAGCGAACAATGAAAAATCACGTGATTCCAGCCTTTGTTACCTATGCATCAAATGACAATTTTTTTCTATGACTAATACAACATTTTTTGTGTAACCACTTAATACATGAGACATGCGCGCGCGTGCGCGCGTGTTGAATGAAGTTAAACGTATCACATGGGAATGAGTAATAAAAGATGTTCTGAGTGTGATTGTAAATAGCAGTAAAAGTTCTGTATAATGATTAGAAAGTTAAGAATTCTACTTACACCATGCTATGGCCTATCTAGCAAATATGTTTTACTGTTCTAATATAAAAAGCACAGTTGAAATATGCTAAAGATTCCATCTGTCAGTTATGATCATTTCGGGATTTTTTTTTCGTTTTTGCAGCAAAACTTTAAAGATAGAACTTTAAAATAAGGATATTTAAGTATTTCAAATTTAATAAAAAAGGCTAATTCTATTCTAGTTAAAACATTCAAAGTAAATATTTATCTCTATCTTTTTATCTCTATCTATGGGAATCCTACATCTCACATCACTAGCGATGATATAGCGGTTGTTGAAAGCAGCATTGGTACGAGCAATTGCAGTTTTCACCTTCTCAAAAGCGTCATTGTGGTTAGTGGTTTGTGGCTTTAGTAACTGTAGGCGTTGGGAAGAGATGCCCAACAACAACGAATGAAGGGCGCTCCTGGCTAATAGACATAGACTGATCTCTTTTGTCGCTTCCGCGAGTAGGCCTAGCAGTGGGTTCTTAATGTTGGGGTTGGCTCAAGCACCATGGGAAGCCCATGAAAATGGGTTGAAATTTCATCGGTAGGCTATAAGCCTTCTTCCCGAATTACCCAACCTACCGCCAGGCTTTTTTTTTGCTTGGGCTGAACACCCAGCCTGTTGAGTGGCCTTGACAGTTGAGGGAATCATCTCCACCGCAGTGAATGTAGGGCTTCATCGGCAATGTCGACCGTGAATCCAAGGCAGCGAAAAGACTCTGATATCATCATTGGCACAAGAGAATGAGAATCAACAACAACCATCTTGACTTTTAGTTAGTCTTAAGATGAGTTGTCGCCGATAAGGTAACTATTTTAAGGCAGAAGAGGTGATTGCGGGAAAAAGGCTGGTGGCCTACACGACAATAATAGCGTCAGAATGAATGATGTGCTTATATTTGAATATGTTCCAGAAATAGGGATCTCTTCGCCTTCAACGTCGATATTAGCACTGGGAATCAAGAGATGCAATAAAGTTGACTTCCACTGTGACTTAAGTGAGCCTCCCCTTGGATCGCAACTCAGTTGCTTGGCCCAACTTGACCAAGTCCCAGCCCATGTAACAATCTGTTCCAATGCCTCCCAAGTTCACAATGCTGGTGACAAATCAGGCAAGTGGTGTCAAATCACAGACGAAAATAAAGGTTCTGATGAAAGTCGAAAGAAGGGAGTCCACAGTCTAATGGCCAGAGCAGCATCATCGAGGACCCACAGGCCCTTCAACAAAACCTTGTCATGATCAAGCAACGAGTGAAGCGAAAAACATAGAACCATGATTTATGGGAAAATTTCCCACTCCTCTTCCAGCATTCAAAGACTGGCGAGGACTAGGTGAACTTCCTCCACCAGAGCCGAACGGTTGCGCCTTGGTGAACTTGCAACCAAAGAACAAACCCAAGGCTTGATTCCATCTTTGACAATTTTTTTTTTGGATGGTGGTTTTTTGAGAGTATGTTTGACAAAAATGGTGGAGGTTTTCACGAGAGAGGGAAGACAGTGTTTGAAGTTAACATAGTGATTTAAGGCAGATTTATAAGAAAGGGGAGCAGAGCTAGAGGGAGAGAGCACAGTGGCCATTAGCAAAGATTCATGGAGAGGAGGATTGGGAGCACTGTAGCCCAAACCCTAGCTATTTTAGGTTCGGTTCATGTGTGTGAGCTACACACGCATACAATGAGAGAACAAATCACACATTGACACGTGAATTGGAACTCTTATAATCTCTTATAATATGTGTGTGAGGCCCCCACGCATAACATCATCTGAGCCACAGGGACTTGAAGGACAGGATCTGGTGGCCCCAAATGCAGACGGTCGATGACTTGACTCACTCTTGCACTATCATCATCTGGATCGCCTCTGCTCTTTACGCCGCTGTCAACTTCGGTCAGTACTCGTACACTGCTTACATGCCCAACGCCCGACGATCAGCCTTAGCTTCATGCCTGTGGAGGGCACAAGCGAGTACGAGCTGCTGAAGACCAATCCAGAGAAAGTGTTCCTCAAGATCATCACCACCGAGCTCCAGACCATCATCTGCATATCGCTGATGGAGATCCTGTCGACACACTCCTCTGGCGAGGTGTACTTGGGAACACGAGACTCCACTGAGTGGACCAGCGACCAGAAGGCCATTGAGGCATTCAAGAGGTTTGGGGCCAGACTGTCGCAGATCGCGGACAAAGATCGAACAGGGCCAGTGAATGTGCCGCACACATTACTCTTCCCAACCAGCCCAGGTGGGATTACTGGCAAGGGAATACCTAACAGCATCTCCATATAAAATGGAGTTAGGATGGTGTAATGCTGTGATCACTAAAGTTTGATATTGTATGCTCCTCGGAGTAACAAGTGTGTTGCTTGATATCTGTCTCTGTGAGGCTAGATGGTGTTTGTCAATAAGAGTTAGCAGGTGTTACCAACTAAAACCTGGTGACTCCAAGGGAATCCCTAACATCATCTCCATCTTAGATGGAGTTAGGATGGTGTTATGGTGTGATCAATAAGTTTGATGTTGTATGCTCCTCTTTCTGAGGGGAATAATAAGTGTTATTGATATGCGTTTGTGTGAGGCTACATAGTGCCTGGCAATAAGACTTGCGTGTTGAAGTAACCCTTATATTTGCACGTCAAGCATACCTTTAGAAAATATTCATACAATTTGACCACTATCTTTGTAGAGAGAACTTGTCATTCCATCAAGGGGAAAACAAAACAAGAAATTGTAAAGTGATAAAATGCTTGTGCATTCTCTTCACCTTCCTTTCGAGTGTTAAAGGATTACCGTGTTCATACGATTGAACATGACAAATGGTATATATCTGTATTCATATTCATATGCGCATAAGATTATTTTATTGTATATATAACATACTGTTAAATAGATGATTCAAGTTTATTGTCAACATAAATTTTTTTTAAATTTCTAACATTATTTACTCGTGATCATTCCAGATGCCATGCCATCTAGATAAGTTCACTAACACCCTTATTTTATCCAATTAAATGAAAGGCCAACAAGTCAGTAGTTTTGATGCCAAAAAATGACCGAAAGCTACATATAAAACAGATTTTAGTTTACTATGGTTGTGTGTGTGTGAGAGAGAGAGAGAGAGAGAGAGAGTTAAATTCTATTAGCATGAAATATAAAAGGACTATCCAAAAAATAGCTGGATCCGGTTCATGCGTGTGAGCTACACACAATATCATAAGAGAGCCAATCACGCATTGACATGTGTATTGGACCTTTTATAATCTCTTATAATATGTATGAGATGCTCTCACACATAATATATTATAAAAACCAGCTCACTCGCCTATGAACCGAATGCATTGTGAAGCGTGTCTTTGTGTTTTCTGTGAAAACGGGTCTACAGTCACACAGTGGATGGTTATTCAAATGGATGGTTATTCAAATGAAGGAACAAGTGATTCAAAAACCATTTACCCCTTTGAAATTACTTTATTTCAGCCGTTAAAAGAAGAAAAAACTGAAAGAATTTGAATCGGGTAAAATTCAATTCCCGAGTCCAATAAGTCAGGATCTGGATCCGATAGGGAATCCGATCCATTACAATCCCTCCTCAAACCTCAAGTCTCGACCATACAATTTCCCCAAACTAAATACACTGAGAAACCCCGCAGCCTCTCTCTCTCTCTCTCACAACTCATCCATGGCCGCTCACTCGCTCTACCCTCTCTCCTCGCTCTTAAATCACCCTCTCAACTCAGGAATCTGCCTCAATCTCTCTCTAACCCTCCGCTCTCTTAGCCCTCGTCTGCTTCCTTCTCCTCTCAAGAAACCTAATCCTACTCTTTTACCAGCCCGATTCGTTCAATGCTTCTCCTCCTACAACACCCGCAGCCTCCTCCGCCGCTCCTCCTACTCCTCCGCCGCTGCCGCTGCGGAACCATTCAGGAGTAAGTTCTCTTTCCACCCGGTTCATGCTTGACTCAATGCTTCATTTGATGATAGTTGATTGCTCTTAGATTTTTGTATATAATTTCTGTCGCATAAAAACCACAATTTGACTTTAATAGTTAATTCATCTGATAAAGGAAGTTCTTTTATGTGTGTAGTAGAACTTTGTGTGTATAAATTAATTAGCTATTGGTTCTACTTGGAAATTTAAATTTATTTTGGTTTACAAAAATGTACCAAAAGTTCTGTTATCTTTTGCTCTATATTGTGCTCTTATTGTTCCTATGGAGAATAAATTGTGTACTGTTATGATTCAATTTTGGCTTATATTAATCCTCAGACTACATTTCCTATATGAATATTGTCATTCTATCTCCTTTTCTGTTCACTTCCTACTCTTGGAGAATTTAAAGGGTTGTGCCATGGTTCACAGTCGCGGTCTCGGCCGCCGACTCGGCGGGCACTGAGACGGATCGGTCTCGACGACTCGGATCGGTATCGGGCGATACGCGCAAACACTACATAGAAAGCTAAAAAAATTCTAAAAAAATCATGACAAATCTTAAAAAAATGTAGACATCCACATTCATGTATCACATGTTCAAAATATATCACCTAGCACACTAATATAAAACAAAAGTATAAATACACACGTCGTCGTAGAAGCATATCAAAATACATGCACAAATAGCATAAATAAATGCTAATGTAGTTATTTTCACATTGAATTGCGATAAGGCACAAAATTATCACCATAATGCCGAGTCGACCGAGTCAACTCCGATTCCCGGCCTAGTCTGTCTCCTCTGAGTTGAGTCGACCGACTCGTGACTCGGACTCGTCTCGGAGCGGGCCGAGACGGATACGACTCGGGCGACTCGTCTCCGACTCGGCCGAGTCTTTGAACTTGTGCGTTAACTGCATGACCATAACGTCCCTGGCTGAAGAGATATTGGTTTTCATACGCACGAATTGGCCCCCAAAATTTTGCGGAGAGGTGCCTTTGGTATCTCCTCCATGAATTTAGGACCCACTTATCAAGGGTTGATGTCATGCTGATAGACTTCAATAACATGTGGATGTTTGGAACTTTCTTGGCTTTTAGGTGTGCTTTGTTAGACCTTGTGTCGATAAGAAAAGGCTGGTACGATGAGATGATGGTTAAATTACTCTAGATTACTTTGAATGGATGGTTGGAGTTTAGGAATGCTTTGTTAAATATTTATTTGGTTGTGTTAGGTAGTATACAATAATAGGGAAGAAAACGAAAATGCACAAGGAAACTTATATAGCACCGGCATTTCTAAAATGAAGCTATACCCGTGTTGAATACATGTTCGACACTGATACTTCTAGAACACTCCCTGGACAACTATTTCAGACACTGCTAGAACATTTTTCAGACACATTTTTACACTTGTCAAACACTGCTTTATTCTCATTGTGCATTTAATTGTGCATATACTTTCATTTATGCAATAAGGCATGCGACTCAATATCTCCTGTGTTTCAGATTGAATTGAAAATAACATGATCTGCTCATCTTATGTCATTGTTGATGTGTATTTCTTTCATGCTTAATTATTTATATCAATACACTGGTGATATGGATAGTTTGCTCAATCTAATGGCTCTAATGGTAACCCTGGTCTATGTAGTCCAATATCACCTTTTGAAAACATCAGTAAAGGACGTATCTACCATGAAACATATGGGTGTCAAATGAATGTTAATGACATGGAGATTGTACTATCGATCATGAAGAAAGCTGGGTACATGGAAATTGTGAAGGAACCAGAGAATGCAGAGATAATCTTTATCAATACATGTGCCATCCGGGACAACGCTGAGCAAAAAGTCTGGCAGAGACTTAACTACTTTTGGTTTCTGAAAAGGGAGTGGAAGAGTACTGTTAATGTAGGACGATCACAGTCTTCACGTCCTCCAAAGATAGTCGTTCTTGGATGCATGGCTGAGAGGTTGAAAGACAAGATACTTGATTCAGATAAGATGGTAGATGTAGTTTGTGGACCTGATGCATATAGAGACTTGCCATGTTTATTGGAAGAAGTCGATTATGGACAACAAGGAATCAACACTCTTCTTTCCCTTGAAGAAACTTATGCGGATATCAATCCTGTAAGGATTTCAAAAAATTCAGTTACAGCATTTGTCTCAATAATGAGAGGTTGCAATAATATGTGCTCATTTTGCATTGTTCCATTCACTAGAGGCAGAGAGAGATCTCGTCCTGTAGAATCAATCATGCGCGAGGTTGGTGAACTATGGAAAGAGGGTGTGAAGGAAGTTATGCTTCTTGGTCAGAATGTTAACAGTTATAATGATGTTTCAGAAATCAAAGGCGTTGAACCAGGGTCAGAATGGAGGCTTAGTGAAGGATTTTCAAGCATGTGCAAAGTGAAAAATATGGGATTACGTTTTTCTGATCTCTTGGATCGTCTATCAGCAGAATTTCCAGAGATGCGATTCAGATACACATCCCCTCATCCGAAGGATTTCCCAGACGGTTTACTTTATCTGATGCGGGATAGGTACAATATCTGCAAAAGTATTCATTTACCAGCTCAAACAGGCAGCACAACTGTACTCGAGAGAATGCGACGTGGTTACACAAGGGAGGCTTACTTGGAACTTGTGCAGAAAATACGTTCAATCATTCCAGATGTAGGGATTAGCAGTGACTTTATATGTGGTAAGCATTCATAGTGCCTTCTTTGCTTTCTATGCTTTTGAATGTTTACTGCTTATGGTCCTTGAATGACATCATTGTCGCCTATTTTGAATTTCCTGTTACTTGTTTGTCACCGTGTGATTATGGTAGTTTGATGTTTAGAGAAGGTGCAACAGTCCAGAATATGCCGATTTTCTTTGCTGTTTTTATTTTACCACTGGTGTCATACTATATCATTTGTCATCTATACATGATCTTTTCAGTTATATTGTTGACAAAGAATTCCTTTGCAAGTACTTTATTCATGTGTTGGAAGTTTATAAAACACGTTACTTTTCATTTGTAGATCTATTAGCATATGTAAAACCAAAATGAGTGGTGTGGATTATTCCTTGTGACGGTACACGAATCACCCCACCCGCACGTCATTATTCAACCATATGTCTGATCTTTATGCCTAAAACTTAGGTGTATGGCAAATCATGTGATTTAGACACCTTTCATGTTCTGTTAACTAATCATTTTGCAAGCAACTCATGCATGGGTGGAAGGTATTTACTGCTTCTATTTTTTTGTCCATGTTGGGTATGGAATTTACTTTGAGTGGTGCGAATCGTGCACTCGAAGTAAGACTCGAAGTAAGAAGATAGGTTCCTAGAGCGCCATAAGAGAGAGTAAAATATGGCGACACATGCACGTGCGCGCACAGATTCTTGTTTTAAGCGGCCATCTAGGCTGGCTGCTTAAGCGGTCTCTTAAGAGCCTAGGCTAGTCTTAGAAACTGGAGGTTGTTCACACGCCAGTTAGTTTCCAAATGATCTTTCTTTATTGTTTAATAATAAATTAATTTTAGTAGTTTCTAACTTTTTTATATGTTTCTTTTACTTTCAGGCGATTAAACGAGCATTTTTAAAGGCATAAACATGATGGTGCTAACTATTCACATAATTGTTGAGTAGCAATTTTAAAATAGCAGCACAAATAGCATATGAAATGACAAATAAAAAAATAACATGACGCAAGAACATTTAAGCATATCAAATGCTAAAATCATAGGCCTTACCAGATGATTTTATGAATAATAAATAACCAGGTGAAATGAATGTGCCCCAAGTGTAGTTGATTGGGATTTTTGCATAGAAAGGAGAAGGGGGCAGGAGTTCTTCTTTCTTCATTCCTTTTCTTTTTCTTTCTTAACGATGACAAAATTGGATATGAGTCAATATAGGAGATAGATTCTTTAATGATTGAAAAAGAAGAAAAAGAAGTGAGCTATAAGGAGATGGAAGCGTCATGGTATGAGTTGGATGGTAAGTAGATATTTATGGAGCAAATTAATTTTACTTCTAATGAAAGGCTCAAATGCACTTAAGTTTTACAATATTTGTATATACAACTTAGATTCAGTTTAGTTTAATCAATGATTAGGATTTCTTATAGACATAAACCTTTAAGCTATTAGTGCTTTTATGGTAGTAGGATTCATATCCATGTAATAAAAAGGAAAATAATGTGAATCAATGAAGCAAAGGAGGATCAGAAGGAGGATAAAGGCAAACATAAAAAAGAAAATACAAAATTGAGGAAGAATGGGAATATACTGAAATGAATTAGAAAGAAAAAAGTGAATGTCGAGGGAAAAAAGGAAGGAAATTTTTTGTTTTTTTAATATAGGAAATTTGGTTTCCTCCTTGACCAAAAGCTCAAGCCAAAATCCCATAGACCCTCTTTCTCATCATCACAACCCCTTGGCAGTATTCATACGAATACATCACATAAGGGTTAGAACTTTCCCATTTACCCTCTCTCCCCCTTTTATCTATATATATACCCAAAATTTCTCAACTTTTTCTTCTCCCTTCTCTTTCTCAGGTCAGTGAAAGCCCAAAGCTCATTAACTTCTTCCTTCTCTATTTCTGTGCTACAACAACCCAAAAAACATTATTTTCTTTCGTCCTTCTTTAATGCCTTCGTCTTTCTTTTGCTAAGGATCAGAGTGAATGATTTTCAGTTCTTTGTGTTAGATCTCATTTCTTCCATTGAGCACATAAAATCCTCAATTCTTACACTGAACACAATGACACTTCATCAAAATTTCAATTCTCTCTCTCTTTTTATGGGGATCACATGAATGTGATAAGTAATTGGGTTCTCTTTGTGAAAGGAGTTGTCTTTTTCATGTGATTTTTAAGTGATGTGGGCTTCCATGAAATGGCTCCTTAAAATTCAGATGAAATGATTAAGGGTTTTTTTTATGAGAGAAATAACAAGAGAGAAAAGAAAGATGTGGGACAACCGAAGAAGAAGAGGAAGAGGAGGTCCAAGTCCAAGAAGTCAAATTAAGTAATATCCACGGAATTGTCTTACTTTATGACTAAAATGTCTACATGTATATCTAAACTATGTATTTTTATTTGTAAACTGTCTACCTTTGTATGTAATCTATCTATATTTATTTATAAACAATTTTCTTTTAGTTATCTTGTACATTTATATTTACAATTTTCTATTTAGTTGTACAATGCTTATCTTTATATGTAAATTGTCTTGTTTATCTGTTAACTGCTTATTTCTCTCGGTAAACTATATATATTTAATTAATAATTGTCTACCTTTATATGTAAATTGTTTTTCTATATATAAATCTACTTTTATTTGTAACATATCTACCTTCATATGTAAATTGTTTTCTTTTATCTGTGGCTATCTACTTTTATTTATAAGTTGTCTACATGTATTGTAAATCATTTTATTTTAGTTTCTAACTATCTACTTTTCTTAGTAAATTATCTACATTTAGATAATAGTTGTCTATCTTTATACGTAAACTATCTTCTTTTCTACATAAAATATATATACTTTATTTGTTTACATTTAGATAACAATTATCTACCTTTATACATATACTGTCTTTCTTTGTACATAAATTATTTGTTTATTTGTTTGTGTTTAAATAATAATTGTTTAAATTTAGGTAATAATTGTCTACCTTTATAATAATTGTCTACCAGTGTAGGAAAACGGTCTTTCTTTGTACTTTTCGTACATACTTTTATTTGTAAACTATTATATTATATTTAAATTGTCTTCTTTTATCGATAAAGTGTATATATATTTAGGTAATAATTATCTACCTTTATACATACATAATTTGTCTTTCTTTATATATAAAATGTCTACTTTTATTCGTAAACTAGCTACTTTTAGAATCACTTTTTATCAGCATATGTTTGTTTACCTTTTGACATATACCTGTTTACTTTAAATGCGTGTTAGCTTTTGTTTTTTAAAGTAGTCAATTTCATGTCAAAGGTAAATAACTTACCCTCCCTATGATAACTTCTCTCTCAGCAATAATGAGCTTAGATCTCGCATCAACCATCAAATGCGTGTTTTAAATATGATTAATTATGCATTATTAATAATATCAGTGATGATGGACAATTTTTATAGGTAGATAGTTTTGTAGAATTCTTTTCACCCATCAGCCACATTAATTGGGATTGATTTATGTATCTAAACCTTAGATTCTAAAAATTTTAAGAACTGAAAAAAAAATAGAAAGTTAGTATGGAAATTTAAGAAAATACAGTGTATCATATACTCCAAAAAGTGGGACAAGATGCTAGTGTGAAGGGAAAAAGGAAGCACAAAGTTTTTGGCTTGAAGAATGGGTCAAAGTGGTGATTAAATTTTCAAAAAAATCTTAGGGGGTTGGGACATAATTTTCCCAAGAAGGAGATAAAAGATTTATTAGAGTAGAATAAATTTATTTGTAATAGAGTTTTTGTTTTATTTTGAATTCTCCTAGTTCTCCTAAGACATTTTGTATTTTCCTAGTCTTATTAAGATATGTACTTTTTTTTTACTCTATAAATAAATTACTACAATATAATTGAGGGTGGACTCTTTTCTTTCCTCATCTTCTTCTCAACATGGTATCAGAGCCTTAAGTTTTTTTTAATCCAAATCATCACCTGACTCGCACTTGCCATCTTCCTTATCATCTTTCTTCTTCTTCTTTGGATAATTCTTTCTTCTTCCTTTTTTCTTTTTCTTTTTTCCCAAAACCCTTTTCAACCCCCTCACCTTCCCCCTAAAAAAAGAAAAACAAAAAAAACCTATTACAATATTTATTGTGCTCTAATATTTTATCGAGAGCCGTGGCCGATATAGTTTGTTCGTTGATGTGGATCCAATCTCTTCTTTGTGAAATGGGCGTATCTACAATAAGTCGACATTGATGTATTGTGACAATCAAGCTGCTGTGTACAATGCTAATAATCCTTTTTTTTTCTTTGAGCAGACAAAGCATATTGAAATTGTCTTGCACTTTATTAGAGACATGGTAATGAACATCAAATACTCACTTTATTTGTTACATTTAGTTGCCAGCTTAGTGATATTTTCACTAAAGATTTATGAGAAAGAGCTGTTTATTCTTTGTAGTAAAGCCGAACATGATTGACATTTTATGCTCCAGCTTGAAGGAGAGTATTTAGAATAGAATAAATATATTTGTAATAGAAATTTTCTTTTATTTTGGATTATCCTGGTCCAATTAGGATATTTTGTATTCTTCTAGTCTTTTTACGACATGTACTCTTTTTACTTTATAAATAACGATCACATCTTAATTGAGAGTGGACCTTCTCTTCCTTTTCTTCTTCTTAACAAATCAGAAGAGGGAAGAGAAGGATGAAGGAAATGAAGAAGATAAGCAAGTGAAAATTCCAACAAAAAAAAACTAGAAATGTTGAAGACAAATTTGTCACAGTTTGCCAATGCTGCTAGTGCACGATTTGATCCTAAATGCAACTGGTATTGCTATATCGCTTCTAGTACCCCCAACTTATAGGATAGAAATAGGAGGAAAAGAAAATGGGATGAATATAGTTCTATGCACGATTTAAGTTAGGTTTGATAGTTTTGCACTAATTTCAACTACGATTCACTTGTTACAAGGCTAATTTTTGTATACAATTACAAGAAAATGAGAGTAAGAATTAAATTTTATAATGCTACTCATATTAAACTTGAAGTTGTGCCCCTTAAAAGAGAGAAAAGATGTGTACTTAAGTAAATATAAGTGTGAGAAGCTTAATCAGGCCTAGGCGAAGAGGTCGGTGCTCTAGAACTTCTTAGGCGACCACTTTTTAGAACACTAATTAAACACTAGGAAAACGAACATGCTTACACATATGAAAATTTCAATATTTTACATTCGCATAAATAAAAAATAATAAAAATCATAGAAAGTATTAAGTCTTAAAGGTAGAAAAATATTAGCTTGACATACAAAATACGTGTGTAATAATGTGTTGCACATAGAAACCAACATCTTATGTATTAAAACCTTATGAGATTCTAATCTCATGATTTCTTTAGCCAATTTTCTATGCTTTAGACCATATATTTTGAAAAAAAAGTTATCGTACAGGGTTATATATAGTAAATTAAATACAATAATTCTTTTGATGGAATATAAAGAATAATTGTACAATATTGGTTTAGCCAAATAGATATGCTAATTATGTTTTGATAAAATTAATCAAATATATTAAGAAAGATGACTTAACCCATTTCCATTAATATAATTTGAGCATCTTTGATTGTCAAGTCATAATGAAATTAGGAATCCTTTGTTTGTCTAAATTGTTATGATGACGATGATTTTTAATTCTACTCATTTGAAAATCATATAATGAATCTTTAATTATGTTATGATTAAATTAGCAATTTTCAAAGATTTAAAATTTTAATACCTAAAATATCCATGCAGGAAAAAATAAGGTGGGACAAGACTTTGAACTATTTTACTTGTAAGAGTATTTATGAATATAAATTATAGATATAGATTTGAAAAAATAATATAAATGAACAAAGTTATTGCTTAGACCATCTCCACCCCCCCATATCTCTATATTTAGAGGCGGATACACTCCAACAGCCTTTTATATCCCCATTTAAATATAAAGGAAGCCCTTCTCTCTCTTTAAATTTAAAGGGATGAGGGAGAAATAGTGGGCTCTCTCTATATCACAATTCACAATTTAAATTCCTAATTTTGCCCTTAAAGTCTCATTTAACTTTTCAAGAATACCAAATGTATCCTTTAATATAGTTAAACTAATTATTTAAAATCAATATAACTTTAAATTTACTTTTCTATTTTAAATAAAAATTATACCGTTAGAAATGTCTCGCGATACCTTCATAATGATACTAACATTGAATATATTTAATATTAATTTTAAATTTTTCATTATCAAATATTGAAAATATATCGAAATTGAAATACATCGAACTTGAAAAAATTGCTTACTAAAATTTAATATTATATTAAAAATAAACTAATTTAAAATTAACTCCAAAAACATTCAATATTAGTCTCATTTAAAAGACCTCGACGAGACGGTTCTAACGGTATATTTTTTGTTAAATAATAATTTACTCTTAATAATTTATTAACATTTAAACTAATATTTAAGAAAAAATTGTTAAATAGAGGGCTACATTAGAGCAGCCCTCTATATATTCTGGGAATATTCCCAGACAACCCTCTAAAAATAGAGGGTTGCATTAGAGATGCCCTTACTAATTGCAATTAGATAAATTAGACATTAATATTTTTAACTTTAAAATAGTTCTAGTTCTTGAAATCTATTTGTTCTACGCACATATTGAAATTTATTTAAATATAATTTAAATTTTAAGAAATTTGATGCTTAATAATTAACAAATTATAATTATGTTTGCTGATGAATGTCTATTTAGAAATATTAGGAGTTTAGTTTAATTAAAGGTTTTTTTTCCTTATATTAACACATAGAATCTTTGCTAATTCCGTAGTCACCCCCCAAATCTTTATATTTTCATATCGAACCCCAAATCTTTTAAGTTGGGACAGAAAACCATCCCACATTAGTTGTTGTTTGTTTTTAACGGTGATATGGTCAAAATACGTTTCTACTCTCAGCAAAAGTTAATGGGGTTGAAGTTTGAAGGAAGGAAAGTTTGAGAGAGGGGAGGAAGTTAAGAATTTATATTGAGAAGGTGGAGAGGAGGAACGTCAGATTGGAGGAGTGAAGAATTCGTTGGCATTGGGAAGGGGAAATAATAATTGTTAGTAGTAATTGGGTTAGAGAAAGAGTGTTAAACTAAAAGAGGAATGGGTTGGTGAGAGGAAATAAAGAGGAAAAGAGATAAAGGATAATTTAGTCAATTATAATAGTATTATATAATATATAAACTAAAAAAAAAAATATTCCAGAAATCTTTTAACATATAGATGACAGAACTAATGGAGGGGTTTTTTTTCCCAACTTAAAAGATTTGAGGTGTCCATATGGAAATATAAAGATTTGGAGGGTGAATAAGGAATTATCAAGAATTTTAGGTGTCGATATGAAAAAACCCTTAATTAAAAGAAAATACAGCAAATTAGATTGTACGTAGAAATATGTGTTTAAATCTAATTAATATCAATAAGTATCAATAAGGTTTCAGTTTAATTAAACTAAAGTAATCGAATATCTACTTAAAACTTCAATTTAATTAGGATTTATTCACATCAAATTATATTCAGTTTAATTAAACAGGAAACTTAACAACTTAGCATATGAACTTAATTAGGATTCAAATAAAGGAAGTCTATGAAGTAAAATCTCGACTTAAAAATATAGGGAAAAATAATTCAATGTTGTAACTTTTACCCAAATTTAATTTTATAACCACGTAGTTTTACTGTTTAGTATTTGCCCAAAATCTGAGAACCCAATAATTTTATACCCATATTGACTCTTGTAGTATACACACACAGTCTATGTGACATACTTTGACGAACTTCCTATTTTGCAGGGAAGAAGGGATTTTTAGAGAATATGTGTTAATTATTATAAGTTAAATATAAATGATATATATTATGGCTAGGTTTAGTAATAAATAGCATATTTTGATGATTTTTTTAATTTTTAGGCTTAGTTATAAATTTGAAGACAATATTTATTTTGGTCGTTACGAGGCCTTTGGGAAAAATGAATATGAGAACTTTTATTTGAAATTCTATATTTTATTTTACTGGGTATAATATGATATATTGGTGTATAATATTCTAAGGACAATTCATTCTAATATTCAAGTACTCGATATAGTTTACTGTTACTCAATATAGTAAACAAGTACCCAATATAGCTCAAAATGAATTAAGATAGTAATAAGTACTTATTATAGTATAACATCACTTAATAGAGCTTACTATAACTCTGTAAAGGAAACATGTATCTAGTATCGCATATTATTGCTAATAGTAGCATTTTTTTTCAATATAACATATTCCACTTAAAGCGCTGCAATGATGACCTGCAAATTTTTTAATTAATTATTTTATTTCAAGGATTGGTTATTATATTATTAAAAATGATAAAAGTATTGTACTAAAATATCTTTATATTATGAATAATATTATAATATAAATTATAATAGTATAATCATAAAAAATAAGACTTATTTTTAAATAAGAATATTTTTTAATATATTTTAAAATTATTTTAATATCTTTTTTAGTTTATGATATAAACTAATTTTTTTATTAAAATGGCATTTTCAAAATTAATTGTAAACCCAAATTAGTTTCATACTTTACTTGTAAGCCCAGGAGTAAAACAACCATTTTGCCCTCATGCAACAGCATTCATTAATATTTTGAAAACTGGTTCAGTAGAGATGTATTTTGGATATGGAGTTAAATTTGAAACTACTTGGCATAAAATTAAATCATCTTCAAACTTTGTGCATGGAATTATTTTTCCCTAAAAATTAATATAAAATTAATAGCATATCACCGAAATACGTGTGTTAGGGAGGAAAAGAAGGGGGACATGTGTGTGTATTTTGGAGCTTCATTTACTTCATAATTTAACATGTTGTGCGCATGCACGTGTGTCTTGCATTGTGTGCTTCCTAGTTTAATATGTTACTTTTATTTTATTGGACTACTTCCTTAATGACCCAAAACCTTCTTATAATTTTATGTACACAGGCTTGTTCCCTTAATTTTATGGACTACTTCCTTAATAGCAAAAAACGCTCTTTTGCTTCCTAACTTAATATATTCCCTTAATTTTATGGACTACATGCTTAACGACCCAAAACTTTGGGAGGGGGAGGGAGGGAGCTCAGAGAGGGACTTCCTTTGCTTCCTAACTTCCTATACGAAGTCCTACCTTGAAGGAATTGTATACCATAAGAATATATTACCTTAATTCTATCGAGGCCTACTTACTTGATATATTACCTTAATTTTATGGATTACTTTCTTAACGAGCAAGACCTTTGAGAGAGGGAGAGTTTTCCCACTGCTGCTTACATCCTGTGTAATGTCCTAACCTGAAGGTATTATATACCATAATAATATATTTACCTTAAATGTATGGAGGACTACTTCCTTAACGACCCAAAACCTTTTCTCATTTGCTCAAGCCATATTACATTTTTGTTATTTGCACAAATAACTCACTATCACTTGTATTTTTAAGACTTCGATGCACTATAGTTGATTCAGCCTGATGAAGCAATAAGACAAATACAGTAACCATAGACATCAAACCATGTCTATTGGGCTGGGCTTATGTATTATGAAGTATCTAAATTACCATCTGACATGTGTTATTTATCACGGTGAATTACCAAGCATGATTGTTCTGATTTATTTGTTTTAGGTTTTTGTGGCGAGACGGAGGAGGAACATGCTGATACACTAAGCCTTGTACGAGCTGTTAGTTATGATATGGCCTACATGTTTGCATACAGCATGAGGGAAAAAACTCATGCCCACAGGAATTACACTGATGATGTTCCTGATAGCATCAAGCAGAGGAGGCTGACAGAACTGATTGAAGCCTTCCGGAAGAGCACTGGGCAGTGCTACGATTCTCAGGTTGGAACAGTCCAGCTTGTTTTAGTGGAGGGAAATAACAAGAGAAACCCTGAGAAGGAACTAATTGGAAAGAGTGATAGAGGTCATAGAGTTTCTTTTCTTAGTGTCCCTCTCCCAAACATAGTTGAGGGTGACAGGGAGCAGAAGATCCCCCAGGTTGGTGAATATGTGGAAGTTCGTATAGTGAAGTCAACAAGGGCATCGTTATTTGGGGAGGCACTTGCACGAACTACCTTGAGTGCCTTTTATTGCAAACCTAGGAATTGAGGCTGCAATTAGGAATGGTGTATTTCACTTTTTTCAGCAATGCTGGATACTGTGAATCTGGCGGAACTTCCTGTGGCAGAGGAAAAGATCTATAGAGTTCGAGTAAAATTAAGAAGATTTATGAGGCAACTTATCTTGAGAAATGAATTGTTGCAGTTCACGTCTGCTTTGGATATTTCGTGGAGTGCAATTTTGAGGTACCACAAGTATTTCATCTGAGCCTATCCCTTCTCTGACATCATTTAAATCAGTGGCTAAGAAGGACCCTGCAGCAAGTGAGCCTACCTCATATTATTTACATATATATCACTGTTGTTAAAATTTGCACCTTAAATCTTTAGATTTATTTTTTGGGAAATAGTTACTCATTTATCTCTCTCTTCTATATATGTTTTACTTGTAAGAGTTTGTTTTAATAATAAGGACATGCTTTTTATCAACATTCCTTCCACCATTGAGTTTGGTTTTCGCTTAAATTCATTTTATGCTTGGTGATATATTCATCTTGTTTATCAATTAATTTGAAATTTATTCAGCAAGCAAAACATTCTTAGTTTGTTGCAGGATTTCTAATTTCATCTTTGAAGTCACAAACTGGAATATGACAATTTTAAGAAATAATCCAGGTTAGCATACGTGCTTGAAGTTGGTCGTTTCTTTTCTTTTTTATATAAGAATCTAGGTTCATAACTCCTTGTTCTAACTTTAAGTGAAATTTAGAATCTAGGTTGTGCCAATTGGGGCTCTAGTTTTAATTGAAATTAGATTCCGAGATTGCCAACCCTGGATTCTGATTTTAAGAAACAAAGACACATGGCGTTGCTACAATTCTAGTCGTTTGAGTCATTATTTTATGTAATTTTCTATTTATTTTATTTTTGATTTATTTTGTAGTTGTTTTTATTTTATTTTGAAGTTTAGTACCACATCAGTTGTGGTTGGGAAATTGGGTCTTGTAAAGCCTATTTAAAGGCTCATTTATTATGAATAAAATTTAAGGTATAAATTGGATAAAAATTGTTGCGAGATTAAATTGTTTAGGATTGAAAATCCTAATTTATCTCCTTTTAAAAAAACCCTAACCCTAATATTCTTCTCTTCTCTCTCTTCTCCCTCCCGCAACCGACACCCCCTCTCTCGTTCTCTCTCTCTCTTCCCTAGCCTTGCGCGCCCATCTACCCACTACGCCCGCCACCTCCTCACCTGCACTAGCAACTGCGCCCGCCCTTTTTCTCAACTCGCGCGCCCCGCGTCTGAAGCCACTGTCGCTTCCACCCTCTCCTGTGGTCGCCAGCCTTCTCCTTTCCTGCCGCTAAGCTCTTGCCTGACCTTCTCCACTCTTGTATTATCTCCTCGACAGCCCAGGTCCTTGTCTGTTTTTTCTTCATGCCAACAACCAATCGCCAGCCACCCAACAATATACCTATATTGCCGATCGACTGTGCCACAGTCCTAGCCACCATCACACTCCCTGCTGCCTGGCCCCACCACATTATCCCCTCCTCCACAAGTCGCCGCCTCGCCGCCATGCCAGTGACGACCCTGTAGCAGCATCGAGTGGAAGTTTTGATTTGGGTTCGTGATAGAACCTGACCCTCTATCACTTCATACCCGAATCCCCACCAATTTGACTTTGGGTTTAAGTGATTGAGTCCTACGCGACAGCAGACCCGACCCAGCAGCTACATAGCCCGGATCCGTACGCTACAGTACTGACCCGCGAAGTTGCAGATCGACCACACAGTTCAAGACCCGTTAAGCTTCGGGCCTCATTTTCGGGCGATTTCTCTGTCATCTGGAGTCCAATTCGAATCGTTCTGGAGTCATGGGCTCGTAGAAGATAGTTCTACGCATTAACAGGACACTGAGGTTGACTTAATACTCAGTAGGTGTATTTTTTTCTCGACATGGTCCTTATTTGTAAGTCTGATAACTGTTTTTTAGTGTTTTGTCGATTTTATCTACTATCCACTATACACCATGTGTTGCGAGAATCTGTTAAACCTGTAATTTGCTGATTGTTGATATTGATAGTATAATTGTGCCATCATACTTAGTATTGGTATTAATTTATTTAAGATTAGCACAGTCTAAACCGCACCTGCATTTTTTGGTAAAGCCGTCAACCACATTGCAAGTTTTAATATCTTCTTGCCCACAATCATAATTTTGGTGGAACATTGCGAATTTCTGTTACATCATACACGTTTCACATCAACCACGCTTCACTGTAATTTTCACCCAATTAGGAACCCACAGGGTTGGGAGCTGGGTGCTAAATTACTCGAAATTCATCCTGGATTCTCATTTCAAACCTCCTTGATAAATCCAATATGAAACTGGGGTTAGCAGGCCTGGTTTCTAAAATACATTGAAAAAATAGAAAAAATGACCAACTCCGGCCCCACTACTGATGTGGATTGAAGTTGGTGGATTTTCATAAATAAAATGAAGTTGGTAAAAGTTCATAATATTTACAAACAATGGATTTTTTATAAAACTTCTCCACCGGAAAAATTATTTGGCATTTAATCAGAAATGCGTACAATAGTCTATAAACAAGATGTTCAGAATGTGTTTCAGGATTATTCATGTGTATCTTACACGTTTGCTTGTGGGATTATTTGTGTGCTGCACAGTCTCAAACACATGCTTGTCTCATGATATCAAGTGATGTAGGATAAATTGTTACAGTCACGTCTCACATTGTAGGGTCCAAAAACTTTTTTGTGTAGTTCATGATGGAAGTTGTCAATCACTGATGTTGCTGTTCCATACCTGTCAAGTTCTATGTGTTAACTTTTGTAGGAATAACCAAGATGCCATCTGATTAGGGGGCCTATTAGAACAATTTGTAGTACTGAAGACTGGCTAAAAAGTTCTACTAGTCTAAAGGAATTGACATCAGACATTATTTCCATACGATTCACATACACACCACTCCCTCACACACAGATCACTCCTCTATCAGGATATATGTGAACTTAAACATGAATTTCTTAATTATGAAGTCAGATATTCATACTTGTTAAGCATAGGTCAGTTCTACTGCTTTGTTTCTGTACTTCAATCCAAGTCTTCCAAGAGGACAGCTGCTAACTCAGAACATTTGTCCTCTTTCCAATGTCTTCCTTGATCTATTTTTTCTTTGACCATGTAGTAATTATGTACCTGACAAAAATATTAAAGTTTGGTTTTCTTTAAGAACACAGAAAGTCCTTTTAGGATCACATATGAACTAAATGTACTGGTCAATTAAGTGGTCATTTTCATTAAAAGTTGAACTTGTAGATTATTGTCTCACCAGTTTACCCAACATATCATTTTCATTACCAATTAGGCAAATTAGCAATAGGAATTTTTGTTGTATCAGCTGAAATTACATGTTCCATTGAAGTTGATTTTTAGCTACAGTTCTCTGGCAACAGAAACAAAAAAGCCTTTTATCTCGAGTCTTTGGAGTCAGTTATGCAAATATCTTTTTTTCTTCATTTCTATTTATTTAGGATCAACTCTTAGTGGCAGTGTCGCTGAACAATGAACAGTGTTTTCATGTTTCTTTCATCTCCCAAACCCTCGTAAAAGAAGTATCCCATTAGGTAGCTGATTAACAGCCTTCAAAAAAAAGCATCGAGGGCACACATTTTTATGGCACTTAAGAAGTATAGTTTAGGCACACACTAGGTAAGAGCAGAATGTGCATTGGAATTTCAGCTTTGCTTGGTGATTTAGTAATATTTCACTTTTTATTCCCAACAGAACAAGTTGTTTGAGCTGAGAAAAACATAGTAAAATGTTAAGGGTGTAGGACCGTAGGTATAAAATTTAGGTGACAGGTAACAAGGTGACAGGCACTCTCTTCTTCATTTTGACTGTAGGAAAGGTGATTATGGTATCTTCCTCTGCCACCCAACTGCAAAATATGAAAGGAATATCACGTTAGCGTGCATGCAGTAAATTTCAGTGGCATTAAAGTCAGCAAGTCAGAGTTCAGTAGAAACTGGTACTCTCACGGAAAACATGCAAAAAGTTTAAATTGTCACTCTAGGCTTATCGCTAAAAATGCAAGAAATGTGACACATACGTCAATTTGGAAATGGGACCTATGAATTAATGATAAAAAAGTCAGAATTGTTTGAGTGATTCTGAGAATTGTGCTAACTAGCTTCAAGTTTGAGATAGTAAAAAATCTGAAAACTAAAACTTCATAGTTTCTATAATGTCATTTAGGTTCCATTCGGAAATCTTGGAGCAAATACTCTTACATTTGATATGCAAACATGGTCTTGTATGAATTACATTGGAAAGTTTCCCAAATGTTTTAATTGTAGTGGATTATTTGAAGCTAGTTGAACTTAAATTTGTATTCCAATTAAAAAAAAAAAAATTCTATTCCAATTCAAAAAAACTTTCAAAAAGTGAAGAGAGATTTTACTACTTGCGACCTTTTTGCTTATCCATTAAGATTTAAGATATGTGAAATATGGCTGATATAAAGAGGATTGGAATATCCTTTTCATTTTAGGATCAATACTTACATGGACTCATAAGTTACCTTCTATATTTAACAAATTTCTTATTAGTATGTGCCGTGGAACTGTGGAAGATAAAATTTCCATTTACATGTTCAGACTTTACCGAAAATGTTGATATTACACTCCTATCTCTTGCATCTCTCGCTAAATTAAATTATTAGTCATTCAACCCAACTCCACAGCATAACAACTCACAAGCTTAAACCTACTCAATTCTTGACTCGAGCTCAACATTCGCAAAAATACTTGACGGTCTTTCTTACCAGCATTTACTATATATTAAAGAATATTCAAATGCAAAACTTCTTAAATACTTCCATCATTTATGTTTCTTTACACAGACAGTCTGATACCATATACCGCAAAGGAACTGATGTACCACATCCCAGAGAGCTAATTTGTTAACTCAAATAGTTATCAAGCAATGCCGAAGTATGCAAAACTCCTAATCCTATAAGTTTTTTCTCAGTTTTCTTTATTCTTGTGTTTGAATCATCTTCACTTTTCCGCTGTTGATGTGCCCAGTGAGCCCACCATAAACTGTAAAGTTTAGCATCATCAATTGATTACTTTGTAACTTTAGGTATCTTCCAGGATAGGTTTTCATAAAATTTTCCTTGCCACATATGCAATATCCACTAGTTCCTTATTTATGATGCCTAAACATTATTCATAAGGCAGTCTATAGGAGGTGGAGCCCCTTTCAATCGTATAGAAATCTTTGTTCTTCTAATGAAGAAGGTGAGCTCTGAATGTTTTGGCAAATTAGTTTTTCTTCTTTACTAATAACATTTATCCTAGCATTCATTTCATTGCCCACATATAAAAAGTTTTAAGTAGCTGCCATTGCCATTGTAGACTTCGAGGTTTCTCTGAGAAATGCGATATGTATTTTGTTTCTGACTTTCTGTATCTACAAAATGCATTCAATGTTCCTGATAAATTCATTTTTGCATTTTGACATCAATAATGTTTTTTCATTTTAAATTACCACTGAAGACCCATCCTTTTTTTAAACCACAATCACCTATTGATACCATAATTCATCAACGATACACAGATTATGGCACTCCAAACTGCTTAACTCGAGTTGCGAAAATTTCTTTCAGATATCTTGAACAGCAAGTAGTAGTCCTTTAACAAACATGTGATATCTACAAACACCTGATCTCTGTCTCTAAAGATAGCGAAAGCAACTCCAATTGACAAATCATTAACCTATTTTTATATAAGTCCTCTTTAGATGGTTAGATCGAATAAATTTAAAATGCCACTGCATGGTTATTGCTAATGATATAGAGTTATTTGTAGCCTCATTTTCCTTCTAGCGATTTAGGGGGTTGAGTTAAATTGTGGTTGAAACATTCCCAATCCCCACTTGCTGGGTTTAAATTAGCCCAAGAATTATTTCCAATCATGTGCTATATTTAAAGAAATATGTGCAATTATGATGAATCATTGGGGGTCTATACACAGAAAGCTTTCAGGGAGTTATGCCAGTTCATGTTATATTATGATTTTACAAGTTCAATAATTTCAAGGTTCTCAGTTGTAGATGTGTGGTTCCTGGCGATAGGGAAGGTCTCATGTCGTGCATTTCCATATTTCTGCTAATGCCCCATCTATTATTACCACTACTTTTAGAATTTTTGTTGCTATAGGAAATATTGCACTAAATAGAAGTAATACATCCTTAGAGATTTACATAATCATGATTCATCAGGTAAGATAAATTAGTTATGGTCCACTATTGACTTCCTGGCTTTGATTGATGAGGTCTTCCCTAGATATAGTTTACACATTAAGTGCCCTCATATCTGATTGGTTAATCATCAATCTTGAACTCATTATGACATTGATGATATTGCAAAAAATACTTATTATTGAAACAAAAGATTCAGGATCTAACGAGTTATACCTGAAATTGGTAATGAAATGATGGGAGAAAAAATGGCAACCTCCAACCTTGAGAGCTCCAATCCTGGACAAACCTTTGGCCACCACCAAAAGGAGTGAAGGTGCTCCGCACACTTTTCTCTTCCCCTCTGCTAATTACATAATAGTAATATGAGTACTGAATTTTCTCTTTCTATATATACAATTGTACACATACTTTTTATACTTGCCACCTCCAAGGATCAAATTTTATACTTAACTTTCATACTTACTTGGCCACCACCAAAAGGAGTGAAGGTGCTCTGCACACTTTTATCTTCCCCTATGCTAATTACATAATAGTAATATGAGTACTGAATTTTCTCTTTCTATGTATACAATTGTACGCATACTTTGAATGGATTTTCATAATTTTCTTGGTCCAAGTGAACAGAGGTGAAGGTGATGGGGGACGAACTTTAGGAAATCTCAACCTAGGGTTTCTCTTCCAAGATAGGGTTTGAGAATCTCTCCCTAGGTTTTCTCATCCGAAGCACACAGGCTACTCAAAATGCTCAAACAACAATTTTCATTATTAATTATTAACTGCAGAAAACAATAGTAATCTCAGTCTTATATAGGCCTACAAAAAAAATAACTCCCACTACAACCGATGTGGGATAAAATCAACCAACAATTAACCAATTAAAACAAACTACAATAAGATAAGATAAGCTAACGACTAAATCAAATAAATCCTACTAGATGTCCCCATCATTCCCCCGAGGTTGGGGAAAACTCGACCCTGTCGAATGCAGATCTTAACTCTCAATCGAGCCATGGTGGTGGCCGTGGACCCAACATATATGCATCAAGGCTGAACCAAGGCGGTGTGGGTGGGACTGGCTTCTGTGACAGATCTGTTATACAGGATGACAACTCAAGCAATGCACAAGTAACAGAAAGAGACGCATCCTCCAGGATGAGAACTGAATCAACTGTACTTCACACCATAAATAGTCTGACCTCCTGTGACTCTATCTCCTGTAGGAAGATCTGCAAAGGATCGTACAAGTCAAGTGATCTTTGGGACACTGACACCCTCATAGTTGGTGTGAATGTCATTAGCTCCATGGCAAGCTCCGTTGATAGATCTACTGAGTTCTTTACAAGAGGAAGAGGCTCTTCTATCTTTGGCTCTGGTTCGGGTTCATCAACAACTACTGGCTCTGGCCCTATCTTAGCTGTATTATCTTGTTCTGGCTTGTGCTCCAACTCAGCAACAACTTCTGACCCTGACTCCTCGAGAACGTCAGGCTCGACAAGGGCTGAAGGCTCTGGATCTGTGTCCCTCTTTGCAGCCTGACTTACTGCAAGTTTTTCTAGAGCCACCCAAATCTTAGTGCAGAGATCTGTGATTGACCGGCTCTTGGGCTCTTGCTCAACATTGGGCTCTTTATAGTCTGACTCAGATGAAGAAATGGGTGGAGCATAACGAGCGCGAAGAAAGTCTTGCAAGAGAAACCAATATCGACATAACTTATGATTGTTCTCTACCCAATAATATGGCTCTCCCACCAACTTCATCGGGCATAGAGGTACTTTTGCTCAGATGTCAGAGAAAAATAATTGAAGAAAGTTTTAAGATTACTCTCCTAGTCTTCATAATCGTAACGGTCATAAAAATCACGAAAAGTCGGGATAGCCGCATACATTTTCCATTCAACTTCCTTTAGATCACCATTAGTATGAATATATTGTCCACAAAAATAAAATCCCATAAGGAAAATTTCAGTGCATAAGCTCAAAAATTACCCAAGAATCTCAAAGGCTCGAACTGGACCCAAATCGGACTGTTGCAGGACTTATAGCAGCACCAAATAAGGATTGTGGAGGTCGTCTCTGCTGCTTGAATGCTGCGAAAATCTATCTAGTAGCTCCGGGGCTCTGTCACGAACCCAATGCTTCAAACAGAGCTCAAAACGGACTCCGAACGGGCGAGCTTTGGGGTTTTTTTTTATATGGGGGGAGATTTACAGGAACTGGGGGTTACTGTTCATGTGAACAGTAATCGGCGGTTTACTGGTCACATGAACAGTAATCGGGTTACTGTTCACGTGAACAGTAATAGGGTGATTACTGTTCACGGAATAGCAATCCCAAAAAATTTCTCTTTTTTTCCAGATCTAGGTTTTTTTTTATTTTCAAGAACTAGGGTTTTGGGAATTTGTAGAAGTTTTGGTGGAGAAAAAAAAAGGTTTTTATGGAAGTTAGGATTTTGTGGAAGAAGTGAAAAAGACCAGGATTTAGCTCTGATACCAAAATGATAGGGGACGAACTTTAGGAAATCTCAACCTAGGGTTTCTCTCTCAAGATAGGGTTTGGGAATCTCTCCTTAGGGTTTCTCACTCGAAGCACACAGGCTACTCAAAATGCTCAAACATCAATTTTCATTATCAATCATTAACTGCAGAAAATAATGGTAATCTCAGCCTTATATAGGCCTATAAAAAAATAACTCCCACCACAACAGATGTGGGATAAAATTAACCAACAATTAACCAATTAAAACAAACTACAATAAGATAAGATAAGCTAACAACTAAATCAAATAAATCCTACTAGATGTCCCCATCAGAAGGATGTCATGATGCACCATCCTTTAGGAATTACATATCCTGTAAAACAGTATGTATATGTATTAAGCATAAAAATGTGACAACCATCTACATACCTCTAATAAGGAGGTTTCAGTATTGTAATTTGTTTGTAATATGCGTCTAATCATTATATCCATTTTTATTGATATGTGAAGTCCAGTTCTACACACATGATGAAAAACAGATCTCCCAATTATTGTAATTAGGGTTAATTGAAGAGTTATGGAGATAGTTATCTCATTCCTCTACGTTATATATATATATATATATATATATATATATATATATATATATATATATATATATAGAGAGAGAGAGAGAGAGAGAGAGAGAGAGAGAGAGAGAGAGAGAGAGAGAGACGTGTCAATCCAGAAGGATTCGAGGCCGAATCCTTCCCACTCAAATACAACCCTAAGACATCCGAATGTAAGATCTATACCGTTGAAGTTGATCTACATTATTTCAAGTAGCTAAAAATAAAAAATCATGTATTTTGAAATTTTTTGCCTATCCATCAAGTAGACGCAAAATGGACCGCCGAAAATAGCATATTGCTTAAATCTACGTTTTTAGACATACAAATTCTCGATCCGACCATTTCATCGTGATCTAAACACTTAAAAACTTTCACACACCAATTTTTGTAGATTTCAAATATTCGACACCGTTAAACTAACCAACTCATTATTTCGTCTTTCCATTTTGTGCCTACTTGATGGATGGGAAAAAAGTATTCAAAATACATGATTTTTGATTTTTAGTTACTTGAAATAATGTAGATCAACTTCAACGGTATAGATCTTGCATTCGGATGTCGTAGGATTGTATTTGGGTGAGGATTCGCCTCCAATCCTTACGGAATGACACAAGTCTCTCTCTATATATAATATATATATATATATATATTTATATATATATATGGACTTGTGTCCTTCTAAGGATTTGAGGCCGAATTCTTCCAACTCAAATACTAACATCCGACATTCGAATACAAGATCCACTTCGTTGAAGTTGATCTATATTATTTCAAGTATCTATGAATCAAAAATCAAGTGTTTTAAATACTTTTTGCCTATGCATCGAGTAGAGAAAAAACGATGGCCTAAATAGCGAGTTGGTTAGTTTAACGGTGTAGAGCATTTGAAATCTAACAAAAATTGGTTTGTAGGGGGTTTTAAATGTTTATATCATAATCAAATGTCCGGATCGAGAATTTGTATGTCTAAACACATAGATCTAATCAACTCACTACTTTTGGCCGTTAATTTTGCGCTGCTTGATAAATGGGCAAAAAGTATTCAAAATACTTGATTTTTAGTTTATAGATACTTGAAATAATGTAGATCAACCTCAATGGAATGGATCTTATATTTAAATGTTGGAGGGTTGTATTTGAGTTGGAAGGATTCATGCTCAAATCCTTTTGGAAGGACACAAGTCTCTCTCTCTCTCTCTCTCTCTCTCTATATATATATATATATATATATATATATATATATATATATATTATATATATATATATATATATATAGCCATGGAGGAAATTTCAATAATGCCCCTTCCTCTAACACTTTCCCTCAAACTAGATCATATAGATACATGCCCCTGTTGTCACAAATATATTTAACTTGTGATCCTTCAAGAGGTTTTGTTAACAAATCTGCCAAGTGATTAGTAGATTTTACATGTTTAGCCTCAATGATCCCTTCTCTTTCTCACAGACAAAATGAAAATCGGCATCAATATGTTTTGTTAACTCATGCAAGATAAGATTAGAGGTTATAGACAGCTGACCAATTATCACAATACAACCTCATATGGTAGAGGATGACCAAGAACTAAGTTTTCAAGGTAGACTCTGGATCCATACCATCTGACAGGTGCTATTAGACAATGTTTGAAATTTTGATTCTGCTTTTGATCTAGAAATAACACTATGTCTCTTACTATTCTAGAATATCATATTTATGCTAACACACAGGATCCTATGATGGATTGTATGTGTGATCGCGATCCAACCCAATCTGCATCTGTAAACCCAGCTACATGTGAATGTTCAGAAATCAGAGTATAGCAGCCTTTGTCCAAGAGCACTCTTCAAATACCTCAGGATTCAGACCACATCATCACTGTGAATAATTGACGATCAAACATAAACTATCTGACAACTACTTATGGCCAAGACAATATCTACTCTTGTACTTTACCTACCAGTCTCATTAGTCTCATTTATTTTCCTGGATCACTCACTGTATCTCCTTAATCTGATAGCACCTTGGAATTTGGGGCCAAACGAGTGTCAGTTGGCTTACAGTCTTGTACTGCAATTTGTCATTAGGCACATACTTCCTGAGAGAGAGAGAGAGAGAGAGAGAGAGAGAGAGAGAGAGAGAGAGAGAGAGAGAGACCTCCTTCAATATCCAAGTAACACAAGTTCCCTAGGTCTTCAGTTACCCAGTATGGAACTTCCTCTTGAACTTCGATACCAAAGTAATGCATGATTTCCATTTCTTTAGATGCTTCTTGAGGTAGATCTTCAGGCTATGTTTTGCAACAACAGTTAGATGAGAGTAAGGTCTAACTCTTGCCAAACAACCATAAAATGCAAGAGTTATAGATTGAGGAGTAGAGGTCAATTTTGATTTTTTTCGGAAAAATTTATTTACTCTGCCCTATCTAAACACCTGTAACACCTGTTTTTGAATAAACCATTTTTCTTAAGTATGAATAAATCCACCAAAAACAATAAGTCATTTTCGAATAAATTCACCAATGTTACTGATCTGTTGACTCAAGCTTTAAGATCTCAGAAATGATCATCAACAAGTTTCAGCATTGAATTAGTGCATACCCTTGATGTGCACATCCTTGAGAGCTTTTCTCCATGCTGCATTGATGATGTTTCCCATTCGAAGAGTTTCATTAATAACCTGGAGTTTGAAATGAGAGCTGTTGAGAACCCAAACAGTCATTCTGTGTCAGTCAAGTTAGGTTGAGGAAAAGAAGAAACAAACAAAGAAAGAAAGGCAAAAAGGTCACGTTATTTGTGAAGGACAAAGATATATAGTCACTCCATGAATAAGGTTGTGTTCTCCTCCAGGACTAAGCAAAATGAGTTTTATAACCTGAATGAAACTATTAAATAATTGTCACCCAGGCAGCTTAAATACTTAGTTAGAGATGGGCTGTTTGGATTCAAGGAAGTGGGTGGAAGTAAGAAGTGGGGAAGTGTCATTTCTTAATTTCATTGTCCATCCAAACACTGGAAAAGAAAAATGAAAAAAAACCTTTTTTCTTTTTTCTTTTTTCTTTTACACAACCATTTCCTCACTTTCAGAGTGTTACAGTTAATTTTGTGGTCATGTAAATCACATTTATAATAAGTTAGTAGCTCAAAATAGTTAATTTTGTGGTCATGTAAATCTCACTTACATTCTAATTACAATCTAATTTTTTTACATAATTAATTTTTTATTTTAATATTATTTTATGGTCAACTTTGTGGTCAACTTTTTCACTTCCACTTCCACATTACTAACCAAATATCGGAAAATACAATATACTTTTTCACTTCTACTTCGCTACTATCAAACAAACACCGAAAAAGATATACACAAATTCACATTTTTCAAAAAAAAAAAAAAATCCTACTTCCCACTTACTAACTTCCGCCCACTTCCTTCAATCCAAACAGCCCCATGCATCAAAGAAAGTTATACCACTAACTGCTTCAATGCAGATGGGTGAACACTAAGAAGTTTCACCAATAGAGTCATCAGTGTAGGGACTGAATCCTCCCCTGGTATCATTATTTCCAGTTATTACTGCATATGGAGTCAACTGTTGGCCTTTCTTTCCCTGATGCATCATTCATTTCTTTTAATAAAATGTCAGCCACGTCCCTCGGTGTGCCATTTACATCGTTCCTAAGTTTATCTTCTATGATCATTTTTATTTGCTTCAGTATTCTGTGCTTGGCCTGAAAAATGACAAAAGACTTGGATCTTGTAGTAATATTTTAATATGATGGTAAAGTAACAGTTACCTTATTGTTTCTAATGTTAATGCATTGATTAATAACAAGAACATGATTCATAAAAGGCATACTTTCTTTAATAGATATTTTTTTCATTATATAATTTACCTTTAAGGACGGTTGATGGGTATACAAATTATGTCCTTGATAAGTTCTCCAAACTCCCATTTTAAGATTGCATCTCTTTACCTGGAATGATGCTCAACAAGGCTTTAAGCAATACTTATACGTAATCTGTCAAATGTTTGAACATAAATCAAGCATTTTGTAAAGAATGCAATTTTTATTCAATTATAAAAGGTTCTGATCTATGCGATGAGATGTTTAAGGCATTGGGAGAGCATTAACATAACTGAACACTATTGAAGAAATTCAAATAGTTTTGATCAATAATTTTGAAAGCCTAAAGGATAGGATAGTATTCTTTCTAGCTTGAGTGATCTATCATCCCAAAAAATTTGAATTTGTTCGATTAATGTTTCAAATATTAGGTAGTTATTGATAGCTTGATTCCATATATTCTTAAAGCATGAAATTTCTTATGGTAATATTTCTGCAGGAAAAGTTTCAATTTTGAGAGACCCGTTTTTGTATTACCTAGTATAGCTTACTTCAGTATCAAGCCTTTTTATATGATTGGTAACTACAATAATAACAAGGCATGTAGTCCAACTTCTTGGGGTTGGCACATGAATCCATTTTCTCCGTTCAGCTTTATTAAGGACAACCTCCACTGTTAAACTAAATTATAACTATTTCTTTTGTGCTGCCTTAATCCATTTTCATTTTGGTCTATCCCTAGACCTAGCCGCTGTTTCAACTTCAAACTCATAGCTCCTATCTTAACTAGCATACTCCTCTGTCTGCTTTCTGCATGTTAAAACCATCTCTATGATTCTCCATCTTATTCTCAATTAAAGCAACCTCTAACTCTAATCTAACTAACTCTCAAGAATTCACTCATTTTTCATCCTATTATTTAGCGTGATGCTATTTCATCTATTTCAAAATTCTTATCTCTATATGATCCATCGCTCCACCGGTGTTGGCAGTTACCATCTAGACGTTTTGCTTTCTACAAGAAAAATAAAACCCTGCACAATGTCCTTTTACTGAACAATTCTTTGTAGTGAAAGAAATGGTTTCCTTGCTTTTATTTCCTTGAAGAACCAGAATAACCCAGAGATAAATAGTACTTGATTCCAAAGCTTTTTGTCATGTTTTATCCGTGCTAAATTGATCAAAATAGTCATCTCATTTTTAGAAAAAAAATGTAAAATTTCTTATTTGTGATCACTTTGATGTGTAGTTGGAACATGATAAAAGCCTTCAAGATTTTGTTCTTAAATAGTTTATGAGTGGTAGATCAGATCTAAACTGTGTGGATCTCAATTGGGCCGGTACATTATCATGTTCAAAGCGGATCCAAAAGTAGTCTAGCTCAACTCTCTCTTACTTTGCACTGAACACTAAACATCTTGTAATTAGCACTGAGTAGAACATACTTATTAAGGAACAAGTGAACGAAATAAAGCCTTAATTATTAATGTCTTTAGGCTCTCATAATAAACCCAAAAGGATATACAGAAGTCCAATCCGGTATCCAACCAATATATGCTAATGATGTCCTTTACTTCTTTGGGAGGTGTTTGGGTAATGTTAAGATAATGTTATGTAAAAGGGTCATATTTAAGAAGACATGACTATTGTGTGTCTAATATCAGCCCGACACAGAAGTTTCCCATGCCCTCCTAGGTGAAAGCTTGATGCTCCATGTAGTCACTTTTTGAATGATTTTATTTACTCCAAGGGCCTGTTTGGTTAATGGTGGAAGTGAGAAAGTGAGAAATTGAGGAAGTGATAATAATTTCCTTTAGAACTTGGGAATTGGTTAGTAAGTTTTTCAGTGTTTGGATGTTGTTAGGAAGTGTGGTTTGAAAAATATTTTGTCTTTTCCTGTGTTTGGATGGTAATGTGAAAGTGGAAGTGAAAAAGTTAACCACAAAGTTGACCGTAAAATAATATTAAAATAAAAATTAATTAAGAAAAATAAAAAATAGACTGTAATTAGAATGCAAGTGAGATTTACATGATCAAAAAATTAACCGTTTTGTGCTACAACTTATTACAAATGAGATTTACATGACCATAAAATTAATTGTAGTACTCTGGAAGTGAGGAAATGATTGTGTAAAAGAGAAAAGAGAAAATAAAAAGGGGTTTTCTTATTTTCTTTTTCCCGTGTATGGATAGATAGGGAAGTGAGCAATTATACTTCTCTATTTCCTTACTTCCGCCCACTTCCTTGCAACCAAACAGCCCCTAAAGAGTAACCGTAGTAAACAATAAATCCTTTGTCAAAAAGTTTTTGCGGCCAGCTGTGTGAATCAGTTTTCTTCATTTAGCTCTATTAATAGAAATATCCTCCATTAAATTGGAAATGATTATTTTCTTTATAGTTTCAATTCAAGTTTGTTTTGGTCTATATATGGTTTAAAATCTTGGCAATTTGTATCGGCATCAACATTGTTTTTCAGTATCAATATCATCAATATCAGCCATTAATATCAACAATATCATCCATTTAGGCAATATTCGCCCTGTTATCGACTGATAATATACGGTTAATATCATACTGGGTACCTCAATACCCGATATGATATTGTTGATATATATATCAAAATTGGCTTATATTTGAAACCATGGTTTGTCTATTCTTGCCCTCGAGGTATATAGATACATACCGTAACACATGCAAGGAATGTTTGGTTTTTTGGCTTATTCGGATTAGAGAAGAATGTGGTTCCCTATGGAAATATCTTATCATCTTATCCCTCCATCCAGATTCTTTCACATATCTAGGAGAATTTGGAGCAGTTGCTTGTTGGGTGCATGGTCAACTGTACCACCAAAAACCCTGCCAACTGGTTGCCAAAGGTTTTACAGGATGATCTCACATTCTCATAATTGCCTTGGCCAAGAAATCTGCACTAGCCCATTCAGGAGGTTGATGTGAGGCTTATAGTATTGTCAATTATTATTATTTGTTTTAATTTTTGTGTGTGTATGTGTTTGGGAAGTGTTCCTGACTTGACTTTGCTTAATACTGCCCATTTTGATGATAAAAGTCTTAGATAATCACGATGATGAAAGATGCATAGACAAAATCTTTGTTTAACATCTACTTTTGGACTTTGTTAGTCACTTTTCTAGATATATCATATCAATTTTATGCTTATTTTAACACAAATAAGGAATAAAACAGTTGTATTTTGTGAGATAGAGCTTATTACTCGCCTTTTTCATTTCATCTTGGATATATATTTGTTTGCCAACACTCGAGAGAAGATTCCACAGACATCTGGATGTCTTTTGTTATCTGTTCCTTAAATGAAGGTGATTTCAGGAAGCCCCCAACAAGGTCATGCAATGTTTTATGTTTTATCTCCATTCATTTGTAGTATGGAATACTCTCCCATTAACTTGACGACAGACTTGGGGTAAAAAGGGACGAAGGTTCTGCTGTCATTTTGCAGCACGACCTTATTTACTTCAAAATTGAGATTATAACAGGTCTTCCAAATAAGTGAGATTTGAATACTTTTCCATACCTGAAATCATTGACCATATTGACAGTTAAGGAGAGTATGTTTTAAGTACGTTTATGATTCAAACAATTTTGCATTCATATTTATTGACAATTTTTTTGAATAGATTGTAGAAACTTCTGAACTTATATAAGTAGTTGATTTAGAACCCGTAAGACTATTGACATCTTAAACCCAGAAACTATGATTATGTAATCTTACCTTAAATTGTATTCAGGCTGTAGAAATTTATTTCATTCATTAGAACTTTATGGTGCAAACATCCGTGAGGATATGCTGCACATATCTGATCAGGTATTCTTCCATTTTTTTCATATAGAGTTTAAACAAGAAGGTAAATGTACCATAGACATCTAGATTCTAGAATAATAGTCAAATTCACTTTTCCCGTGAATAGTTGGAGAATATGTTGGTGAAAGTCGGTGAATTTCGTAGTACAAACTCATAATTTGAAATTTAGCTGTTCTTTTTAATTACTATAAGTTGGACTTTGATGAGGATCGCCTTGGGGGCATTATGTTCTGGTAGCTCTGTGATGAAATTTTCTCCTCGTGTTGGGGTTAAGTTAAAGTTGCAAATAGTTTAGAATTCTATAGTTAGGCAGTCAATAGGTAGCTATCAGCCACAAAAGGTTTATTATGTTGAGATAAGAGCTACCTTTCGATGTGATGATTTATATTATGACGTAATGATGAATCACGTGTGACACCTGTGGATGAAATTTTGCAATCAATTCCCTATACAAGGTCAAGAATCCTTTGGCATTTTTTTTGACTAGAGAGAATGGGAAGAAAATTTTCTTTTAGAATCACATCATATTAGTCTTTTTATTGATGGTTTTGTCCCATAATTGACATATTTGATTCATATACAATTAGATTCTTTAGGATGCATCTTGCATGGCCAGTGATTCTTTCCATGCCCTTAGTTAACAAATCTATTAACAACTCATAATTACTTTTTTCCTTCTTCGCGGAAAGTAATATGAACAAGCTTGTTGACTGTATACTTTCATCTTGAGCACTGAATATTTGTAACATAATGATGTTCAAGTTTTAGTTGAATTTGTTTAGAGAATATAAATGCTAATGGCTCATTCCTTTCATTGCTTAAGTACTTGGACATGTTGTATGGACATCTGATTCTTCGTGAATGATTTTTTTTGAGAGGATAGCTTTTACAGCGTTGCGAAATAGTTATATATTTAAAAAGTATTATGTTTTTGATGAATTTTCAAATACATTCATGACCTCTCATCTGTTTACATTTCTACTCATACTAGTTTGTATTTTGTTATTGTTGTTGCCATTTCTTATACATTCTTTTAACTTCTATGTTTTGTATTTCAAGTTTAACCTAATTTTGGATTAAATATTTCAGAAGTTCACTGATATTCTAAGTTTAGTTTTTTTTTTTAATTATCAAAACCATCTTATTGGTATTATCAGTTTGAAAAAGCCTGAAGCCCTTTAAGAAAATAACAAAATCCTAAGAGTTTTATGAGATAAAAGGCTATAGACACTGATCATGCACATAAAGCAGAAAGTTTATAATGCTTTATTGTCTCTCACACAAAAGTAAAGATATATTCTGAAAAAAAAATATTCATGAATGAAATAACAGGAAATAAGAGAATTTCACACATGTTTATAAAGCAAAAAATTACAGTGGAAAGGTTAACTTAGGTGAATAGACAATCCATTCGAAGTAAATTGAAGAAAATTAACATGCATATCTATAAAATGGACTTCTTAATTCTAAAATAATAATAAAAAATACATAACATGATGAGAAAACTGAAGTTATGGGTTGAAAGACTTACTAAACCTTTTATTCTTTTGTGAAAAATTCCAGAAGAAAGGTCAGAAACTCAGAGAGAGGGGTAGCATTACAGAAAGTAAAAGTCAAACAATTTGGAAGATATAAAGGGATGGGCTTACAAAGTACGCCGTTGATTCATGAAGCTCAAAGGTTTAGAGGCTCGACCACAGGCAATGAATTCAAATGACTCGCCAATCAAAGGCCACCCCATGCTACCATTTGGAATCTTAGCTCCATTGCTATTAGGAGAATCGATGTTTTTCGTATTTTTGCTTCACCGTGCCCAGCAACAACACCATGCTACAATCCCACAGAGCACAAACCTAACAGCATGCTTCATCTCTTTCAGGGGGGACCTCATGTCCTTTCACTGCCTTTTGCTCTAGCCTTGTTTTATAATTCTTTTGTTCCATGAACTAGATAAGTACCAACCAAATAAGGAGATATACTGAAGATTCTTAAGAATTTTCTTCTGTATCTCTGAGTTAATGCCCTGCCCATTTTAGGTGCTTATAACTTGGCATGCGAATGGCTTGAGAAATCAGTATACTATTGCAATTGCTACTGTATATAATGTGCATGCATGTGACCTACTATTCACCAACTGCTTTCACCTATTATCCAACAGAAGAGAGTTGTTTCTTACATGTGTGAAAACAAACAGTCTAGTTTGTATATAAAAAATAAAAGAGCCCATCAGAGAGCTGATCATTCAATAATTTAAAGAAATGAATAAGATTTTGCTTAAAAAGTTTTTGTATAATTATATTTTATGAATATATCAGAAATTGATGGTTCTGCATGCACTGCACATACTTATGTGCATTGGTACTGTTGAAGCTAAATGTCCGATTGACACAAAATTATATTCTTACTATTTAATTAACCAAAACCATCTAATTTTTACACATTAATTTAATTAATCACACATCTTGTTCTCCATTCATTTCCCTTGGGCTTTGAAGTTTGCCAGATGGTATAGTAATCTCTCCATAGCCTTTGAAGTTTGCCAGACTTTATAGTAATCTCTCTAGAGTTTTACCTGGGAAAAGAAGGGTACTTAGTCACACAAATGGAAAATCATTTTGAGGAGCAGAAATTGAATTTCCTTTTATGGAACCAGTGAAGAATACATTAGTATGACTTTCTTGGATCGTTATTTCAAGACTTGCTAAGATGATACGAAAGACGACATATCTAGTCCTTAAAAATTAAAATATGTTAGTCAATCTAGTTGAAGCCTAGGTACGCAGTGCCAACCTCCTGATTATATATTATTGCATCCAGTTGCGAATCAACAATATGATTTGATATATACTACTGGAATATGCTGCCCATTCATTTGGAAGAACCCTGAGCATCTGACAGCAGGACAATTCAGTATAAATGAAAATAAAGTTTGAGGTAAAGAATGATAAAGTTGTTCTCCACGGAAAGAGAAAATGGGATTAAACCTTAGTCACACTAGGCATAAATGACAACATGCGGAGTGCAGGTAACTTTCAAGTTTCAGCAGTCTCTAAAGTCTATGCATCCATTGTAGGCTTATTATCAAATCCTCTAGGATGAATTCTGAAATGTTGGTAATTCTTTACAACATTATCTACTTTGAGAATGACAAGGTCATTTGTCCCCAGAAACATCTCTGTTTTGTCATTTTGTAAACAGTGGAGCAATGTTCTAAATATCGGATATCGACAATATACCGATCGGCAAAATTATATACCGGATAGCGGGTGATATATCGCGATATGATACTAAATACCGGTTGATATATCAATAGTCAATACATATAACACATTATTAAAAGAGATAAGTTATTATCCAAACATCATATAAAAACATCATTGAAATACTACAACGAATATAGAATAAAATAAAACAATCTCTCAAGTCAAAAAAATAATAATTATCCAAATAAGTAACTATATCGGCTGATATATTGGATATTTCATCTCGGATATCGGCCGATATATCGGCCACGTGACGATATATCGGTCCAAAACGATATCCGGTAAAATTTTGCACTTAACGTATCGTTTTGGATAAAATACCGGTATCTCGGCCGATATACCGGTATATCGGCCGATATTTAAAACAATGACAGTGAGGTAATTTCAAATTTCCATGATATTATATAAAAGGATTGTATTTGCTTCTTTCTATTTTCTTTTCTTGCATAACCAAACACAGCCTGAATTTTAGCTGAGAAAATTTAGAAAAATTTATGATTACATTTCTTGCTAGGAAAGTGGAGAAACTTCCCAATTGAAGATACCCATTTTTGTTGTCATTATCATCTTCTTTTCCCATCAATGCCGGAACAAGCAATGGAAACCAAGCACACATTGAGAAGGCTCCACAGAATATCTGACAATTCTGCCACAGTCCTGGCTCAGTAGTGGGGTGAGTTGGTTATGAATTCAACATGTATCAGCGTCAACCTCATGTGACTTTCTTGGTGCATATTTTTGGCTAAAAAACTGTGACCAAATGAGGGCTTATATAAATCCTAGTAAATCTGGAGAGGTAGAAAATCTATCATTAGCCATGTCTAATAAGCTCTTAAAATCAGGGATCAGGGAGCAATCCTCTATCTTTATCTAGGCCAGGAATGCTCTAGTAGATGAGTGAGAAGGTGATCTGATTTTCAATGGGGAATAGCATTCATCTCGGAGGCATGATATAAAGCCAAAGTTCCAAATGAAGTCACATTTCTTTACCCTGAAGATGGGGGTGTGGGGGAAAAAAAAAAGAAAGCATGTCTGATGGGGACATGGCATCAGCGCGCCCGGGGAGATTCGATCGCGTGTATCAGCGCAGGAGGCGTCGAGCTGCTTCTATTTGGTTTTAGCTGGAGTCTGTATTTTTTATTTATTTGAGTCCGTGTTGTTTTCTTTGTTTTAATTTTGTATTTCTCCTTTTTTTAGTCCCACATCGACTACGTGGAGAAAGTCTTCAATTTGTAAGCCTATAAAGGCAAAGGTCTAATAAGTTGTAAAACAATGCACTCTTGATTATAAATTTTGAAAATTTAATCATGAATCGGAGTGTGTGAAACCTCTTTTCAAAATGGGATTTTGAGTGTGAAACCACTATCCTAATTATTTTTCCTATCTCAAATTTTATTTATCTTTCAAATCCCAACATCCAAGTTTCAATCCCCACTGCAAACAATTCCGGCCATCCGCAAGAAAAAAAAACAGAAAAGAAATTACATTACAAAACCCTACTTATATTCTCCTTCCCTGTTTCTTTTCACAGCCGCAACCAACAACCAAGCACAGCCGCCCCCTTTCATCTTTTATTATCTCCACCCCAAACCCCAAAAGAGTTAAATCCATCACCAATCAACAGCAGCGCAAGCCAATCCCATCTCCACCTGCTCCCTTCAAGCACCAACAAAAAAAAACCCAATCAAACAACATTTTTCCCTGCCACCACTCACAGCCAATCAACCCCAAGATTCCCTTCACCCTTTTGCTATTCTTTCTTTTTCTTGTCTTTGCGTCAACAGCAATGCCACAATGACCCACAACTTTTTCCTAGTTTCTCCACCCATCCCCTTGATTGAAAATTTTCCCCTTTGAATACGCTGACAGGCACGAGCAGCACCAGGACCTCCGTGGGCTGCCCCCTCCCACCTGCGATCGCCCACAACTCCAACGCAAGCAAGATCCCGTGCTCTGTCCTTTTGTTAGCCTTTCCTTCCCATCTTCGGCGTGCGAGCTCCATTCGCAGCTTGTCCTCAGGGTCCTACAAATACCGGACAATTGCATCAGTACAGTAAAAGATCAGAAGCAAGGGCAATACAGTAGATATACAAGGAATCAAAATCTGAGAGCGTCGCAGGTAACTTTTATCTTCAGCAAAAATCAGGATATCTGTTAGATTCCACTGCATAATTTTATCTCTACTATGTTATCATAATTGCTCTGCTGTCCACTAAATTATTGGTGAGCTGTGTGATTCTGCATGCTTTTGTATTGTGCTATTCTGATATTGCAAGTAGGATTCCTCCTCTGTAACTAAGTATTGTAAGTTATTGGTAATGATTGGAATTGTCCAGTTTACGAGTATAATAATTTTTATTTAAAACCATCTTGCCATATGATTATTTTAAATTTATTCCTACTGAAGATCGTGACTTGTTATGAAACGTTGAAAGTTTAATTCTATCACTGAGTCCTGACATCATCCGCATATTGTTCCACATCATTTTGGTATCAGAGCATGGTTTAGGTAAAAAAAAAAATTTGCATTATCATATAGTTAGGAATCTCATTTATTTTTGCATAAAAAACAAAAAAATTTCTACTTGCATTCATCTAGATCTTGTTAGTGCATGCCCACCCGTAGTGGACACCCCTATTTGCTAGGAGAGTCTAGTGAGTCAGGCATAACAACTATGGATCCCCAACAACTCGCCGATGCAATCGCTGTCATACAAGCCCAACTAGCCAACCTGACCCAAACTGCAGTCCAAACTGGAGATAGGTTAGGTAGAGTTGAAACTCGTCTCGAGAACCGCATTGAACATGAAGGAGAACGTAATCGGTTGGTACCATACCAAGGACGTGGTGAGCGAGACCCTGATAGTCAGTTCTTGAAGAGTATCAAGGTTGATGTCCTAACATTCGATGGACGTCATGATCCACAATTTTTTCTTGATTGGACTCAACAACTTGACAAGTACTTCACGTGGTACGACCTCACTGAGCCCAGAAAAGTCAAGTTTGCAGCGATGAAGTTAACTGGTCAAGCTAGCCAGTATTGGACTAACTTGGTGAACATGCGTGCTGCTCGTGACCAAGAACCAATCGATACTTGGAGAAGAATGAAAGATGAACTTAAAGGAAAGTATGTGCCGCCATCGTTCAGTGCCCGTCTTATGGACAAGTGGCACCGATACACTCAAGGCAACAAATCAGCTCAGGAATATGTGGAGAAATTTGATGAGTTCCTCATTAGATGCAACGCCCTTAACACTGAAGGGCAAGCTCAAATCATGTCTAGGTTTAGAGCCGGACTTAGGGAAGACTAACGAACTGAACTTTTGGCTCGTGAAATCACCGAGCTCGAAAAAGCCTATGCGTTAGTTCAAGATTTAGATGTGGCCAAATCTAGTTCTGTTTCTAAGAGTCATGTACAAACAACTAGGCCTCACTCGGGTTCATACCCCAACCGTTTTCAAAGTCAAACTTCTTCCCACAAGGTAGATACTAAAGGCAAGAGTATGAGAATAAAGGCAAAGGCACTGATAGAGAGTTCTCCAAACTGAATCCCATAATCAAATGTTACAAGTGCCAGGGATATGGACATGTAGCTGCCAATTGTCCAACTCCGGTCAAAATTGCCTTAGTCAATGGGGAACCTGAAGTAGTATCAGAAACGGAATCTGAGGAGTTTATTTTCCAGGGAGAAGAAGAAGAGTCTGATATGGACGATGATACCACAGGTGATAGCATTGGTCTTATCTGCATTCAACCTACGACGTCGATTCATTTATCCGTCGTCAGATGTGCCTTATCTCAATCCAAGGAAAAAGATGACTGGAGACGAACCACCATGTTTCACATCATTATGAAGATTGGTGGTAGAAGCTGCAAGATAATTGTAGACAGTGGAAGTTGTATTAATGCTGTGTCGTCTACAGTAATTGCCAAAATTGGCCTGAAGGCTGAACCCCATCCGCATCCTTATAGAGTAACATGGATTAACTCTTCAGCACTGGAAGTCAAGCAAAGATGTCTTGTCCCGATAGACTTTGGTCTCTACAAGGACAAAATTTGGTGCGATGTCGTATCTATGGATGTGGGTCACATTATCCTTGGTCGACCATGGCTATACGACAAGGATGTTACCATTTACGGTCGGTCGAATATGTGTCAATTCGAACACGAAGGAAAGAAGATCAAGTTGTTACCTCGTGAGCCCAAGGCTGAATCATCTGAACCAAAGCCTGCCACAGTGAAGAAAACTAACAGTATCAGCTTGATTACGGCAAAAGCTTTCAGTCAAGATGTAGAAAAAGGAGCTCCCTTCGTGATCCTTGCAACCAAGGAAGTTACTAAGGAATCCAACACTGCGATTACCTCCGAAGTCACACCATTGATTGCGGAGTTCGCTGATGTGTTTCCTGAAGATCTCCCAGACAAGCTTCCACCGATGCGTGACATACAACACGCTATTGATCTAGTCCCGGGAGCTAGTCTTCCTAACTTGCCCCACTATAGAATGAACCCCACCGAGCATGTCGAACTCAAGAGGCAAGTTGATGAATTGATGAGAAAGGGCTTCATCCAAGAAAGCATGAGTCCTTGCGCGGTTCCCGCCTTACTGACGCCCAAAAAAGACGGATCTTGGCGTATGTGCGTGGATAGTCGTGCCATTAACAAGATAACGATTAAATACCGTTTTCCCATTCCTAGACTGGACGATATGTTGGATATGATGTCTGGTGCCACTATTTTCTCCAAGATTGATCTCAAGAGTGGTTATCACCAAATTCGCATCCGTCCTGGAGATGAGTGGAAGACCGCCTTCAAAACGAAGGATGGTTTATATGAGTGGATGGTCATGCCTTTTGGATTAACCAATGCTCCGAGTACTTTCATGCGAGTAATGACGCAAGTACTACGTCCATTTATGGGCAAATTCTTAGTAGTGTACTTTGACGACATTCTCATCTACAGCCAATCTCGTGAGCAACACCTCGACCATCTACGTCAAGTTTGTTCTGTATTGAGGAAGGAAGAGTTGTACGCTAATCCTAAGAAGTGCACCTTTCTCTCGTCACAAGTTCAATTCCTCGGATTTGTGGTATCTGCTGATGGAGTTTCTGCGGATCCTGAGAAGATTAGAGCCATTGAGGAATGGCCTGAGCCTAAGACGATTCGTGATGTAAGAAGTTTTCACGGACTTGCTACCTTCTATCGTCGGTTCATTAAAGGATTTAGCACTGTCATGGCTCCAATCACTGACTGTTTGAAGAAGGGAGAATTCAACTGGTCTCATGCTGCCACGAAGGCATTTGTCGAGATCAAGAAGTGAATGGTCAGCGCTCTTGTTATGCGTCTCCCTGATTTTTCTAAAGTCTTTGAAGTAGCGTGTGACGCATCAGGAATTGGAATAGGCGGAGTCCTCACTCAAGAAGGTCATCCAGTTGCTTACTTCAGTGAGAAGCTGAATGATGCCAGACAACGATACTCCACTTATGATAAAGAATTTTATGCGGTGATTCAGGCACTTCGCTATTGGCGACATTACCTTTTGCCGCATGAGTTCGTTCTCTTCTCTGATCATGAGGCCCTGAAGTACATCTACTCTCAAAAGAAGTTGAACGCGCGACATGGACGATGGATTGAGTTCCTTCAAGACTACACGTTCACTCTACGCCATAAAGCGGGAGTAGAAAACAAAGCCGCTGATGCTCTCAGCCGCCGTATTTTCATTTTGACCAAGATGTCCACGGTGGTAAACGGCTTTGAGAAGATAAAAGTTGAATACGAGTCGTGTCCCGATTTTTGCGACATATACGCCATATTGATAGATGGATCGACTCAAGAAGTGGATGGTTATACCCTACATGATGGGTATCTCTTTCTAGGCCGAAAGTTATGCATCCCAAGAGCCTCCCTTAGAGAATTTCTTGTGTGGGAACTGCATGCTGGTGGTCTAGCTGGGCATTTCGGGAATGAGAAGACCATAGAAGCCGTTGAGTATCGGTTCTATTGGCCAGGGTTAAAACGTGACGTTGCCAAACATGTTGGAAGGTGTCACACCTGTCAACTCGCAAAGCAACAGAAACAGAACACCGGTTTGTATACTCCTCTACCGGTCCCAAATTGCCCATGGCAGGATGTTAGTATGGACTTTGTGTTAGGACTCCCAAAAACTCTCAGAAAGCATGATTCAGTCCTAGTTGTCGTGGATCGCTTTTCTAAAATGGCCCACTTTCTGCCTTGCTCCCGTACTTCTGACGCCTCTAAAATGGTAAAAATCTTTTTCGATGGTGTCGTTAAACTGCACGGTCTACCTAAGACTATTGTGTCGGACAGAGACGTTAAGTTCACTAGTTATTTCTGGAAGACCCTTTGGCACATGTTAGGGACAAAATTAAAATTCTCCACTGCTTTTCACCCTCAAACCGACAGCCAAACCGAGGTTGTGAATAGAAGTTTAGGAAATTTATTGCGTACCCTTTTTGGCGAACATATTGGAAGTTGGGATCTAAAGTTGTCTATTGCCGAGTTTGCATATAATTCATCAGTTAATAGGACAACAGGTAAAAGTCCACATGAAATAGTATATGGTTTTAAGCCTAGGCAGCCCATTGATCTCATTCCCATGGTTGATCATTATAGAGTCTGAGTCTGCATCCTCCTTTGCCACGCATATGCATGAATTGCACAAGGTCATCAGTGATAAAATTAAACAAAGCAACTTTGACTACAAGCTACGAGCTGATGTTCGGAGAAAATTTAAAACTTTTGATATTGGCGATCTTGTGATGGTCCGGATTCGTCCGGAACGGTTTCCACTAGGGACTGTTAAAAAATTACATGCTCGTAGTGCTGGACCATTCAAAATTTTAACAAAACTTAATGACAATGCTTATGTTATTGATCTTCCTGAAGATTTTGGAATTAATCCTACTTTCAATATTGAGGATTTAGTAGAATACAAGGGTCCAAATTTTAACCCCAGCAACCCATTGGTTGATGAGCCTACCCCTGAGCCATTTTCTGAGGGACCCCCACTTCCACCACTCCCAGATATCAGTCCTAATACAACAGAGAATATTGATAAAATTCTAGATGATAAAATTATCTCCACAAGAGATGGTGGAACTCAACGGTATCTGATACGCTGGAAAGGGAAGTCACCTGCTGAGGACACGTGGCTAGATCGCAGTGAGTTGCAGCAGATTGATCCAGATCTGTTGGAGTATTATGAGAGCTCCTTCACACATGACTCGACGGAGTCGAGTTCTCTCCCACCTGGGGAGAATGATGGGGACATGGCATCAGCGCGCCCGGGGAGATTCGATCGCGTGTATCAGCGCAGGAGGCGTCGAGCTGCTTCTATTTGGTTTTAGCTGGAGTCTGTATTTTTTATTTATTTGAGTCCGTGTTGCTTTCTTTGTTTTAATTTTGTATTTCTCCTTTTTTTAGTCCCACATCGACTACGTGGAGAAAGTCTTCAGTTTGTAAGCCTATAAAGGTAAAGATCTAATAAGTTGTAAAACAATGCACTCTTGATTATAAAAATTGTTGGATTTTCATTTTGAAAATTTAATCATGAATCGGAGTGTGTGAAACCTCTTTTCAAAATGGGATTTTGAGTGTGAAATCACTATCCTAATTATTTTTCCTATCTCAAATTTTATTTATCTTTCAAATCCCAACCTCCAAGTTTCAATCCCCACTGCAAACAATCCCGGCCATCCGCAAGAAAAAAAACAGAAAAGAAATTACATTACAAAACCCTACTTATATTCTCCTTCCCTGTTTCTTTTCACAGCCGCCACCAACAACCAAGCACAGCCGCCCCCTTTCATCTTTTATTATCTCCACCCCAAACCCCAAAAGAGTTAAATCCATCACCAATCAACAGCAGCCCAAGTCAATCCCATCTCCACCTGCTCCCTTCAAGCACCAACAACAAAAAAAAAAACCCAATCAAACAACATTTTTCCCTGCCACCACTCACAGCCAATCAACCCCAAGATTCCCTTCACCCCTTTGCTATTCTTTCTTTTTCTTGTCTTTGCGTCAACAACAATACCACAATGACCCACAACTTTTTCCTAGTTTCTCCACCCATCCCCTTGATTGAAAATTTTCCCCTTTGAATACGCTGACAGGCACGAGCAGCACCAGGACCTCCGTGGGCTGCCCCCTCCCACCTGCGATCGCCCACAACTCCAACGCAAGCAAGATCCCGTGCTCTGTCCTTTTGTTAGCCTTTCCTTCCCATCTTCGGCGTGCGAGCTCCATTCGCAGCTTGTCCTCAGGGTCCTACAAATACCGGACAATTGCATCAGTACAGTAAAAGATCAGAAGCAAAGGCAATACAGTAGATATACAAGGAATCAAAATCTGAGAGCGTCGCAGGTAACTTTTATCTTCAGCAAAAATCAGGATATCTGTTAGATTCCACTGCATAATTTTATCTCTACTATGTTATCATAATTGCTCTGCTGTCCACTAAATTATTGGTGAGCTGTGTGATTCTGCATGCTTTTGTATTGTGCTATTCTGATATTGCAAGTAGGATTCCTCCTCTGTAACTAAGTATTGTGAGTTATTGGTAATGATTGGAATTGTCCAGTTTACGAGTATAATAATTTTTATTTAAAACCATCTTGCCATATGATTATTTTAAATTTATTCCTACTGAAGATCGTGACTTGTTATGAAACGTTGAAAGTTTAATTCTATCACTGAGTCCTGACATCATCCGCATATTGTTCCACATCAATGTCATTCCCTTCCTTTTTTCCCCTGATTTTCCCTTTCTAATCTCTATTCAGTCACTGGAGGCCCAATATTACAGGAAACACTTTTACTTCATTTTAGAAAATATCTGTAGTCTTTTCCTATGATTGTTTGACAGATAATGATTTGGTTGCCTAAATGTATTCCCTAGCTTACAAGGCTGCTCTCCTGAAACCATAGGTTATCTTCATTAGTATATTCTTGTAGTTCCTTCAGTTTCCAGATGTCTACTGAATGGCTATCTTAGCCTCAGTTGTGAGCATTTGATAAGAAGGTAGGTTTTAAGTTTCCAATGATAGTCTCTTCCCACTGTTAAGTCTTATGTTTACTTGATTATATTGTTAGCCCATGAGCCATCAGCTTAAGCTTTTGGGAAAAGTGGTTATCTAACATGGTACCAGAACACTAGGGTTCTATAGGTTAGTTCAAACCTCATAACTGGCAAATTAAGATATGTTTGTTTAGTCCACTTATTCTGCCTTTTCAAGTGAGTAATGTTTACACTAGTGGCCTGTCCACATGGTACAGAGGTATACATTAGGGGGAGTATTAACTGTTAAGTTTGCTTGATATACACTGTTAATGCACACTCATCAGCATAAGATTTTGGATAAAGTGGTTTTCTGATGCATGATATAAGTTCTTAGGTGCTGACATAATTGGCACTATGGATCATAATAGGTGCTGATGCTGCTCTTCAGGTTCCATTTGTTAACTAAAGGTACTGCAACATTACATCCTTGCAAAAATTTAGCAGGCTTCTGCTTTTCATTTTCAGCAGCATGTTTTTTCCCATATCATAAATCTTCAGCAACAAAGTGCCAGTTGTGAGTCATTTGTAAGTTCAAGGAATTGAGTTTGACATTCATTAGTTCGATTGTCGTCCATGTTATGTTTATTTTTTATACTAGCAATAGTACTTAATGAGTCCTCAGAAGAACTCTGGTGCTAATTCCATGCCTTTGAGGACAAAGCTACTAATTCCTTCATTTTTATTATGCATTATCTTGATTGTTTCTCTGTCTATTTCTGTTGAAATCATTGCAGTTATCCGTACCCCCATTGGTTTCTTATGCTCTATATAACACCTTGAAGAAAAACTAGCGTACTAACTGTACCTTTCAGGAGAGTCGGAGACAAAAGAAAGTAATGTTCATGCCTCATATCAAGCAATGATGCCGAGATGCGACTTCAGCGGTCACTCAGATGCCTTGAAGACAATATAGTGCGCTATCTGTCTAATATCCACAAATATGAATGTCCATTAAAGATGATTGTCACTATGCTTTCAGCACATATAAATCTATTAAAATAATAGTTCAAGGCATGTACAGGGAGGGGGTTAGGCTTTACACAGAAACTGAAGTTCATGAGGCATCCTGCTAATTTATAGAAGTGACTTTTGTTAGTTGTAGGAGGTTGGGATGGGAAACAAGGTGATAGGCAGCCTCTTCTTCGTCTTGACTGTCGGGAAGGTGGTAATGGTGTCTTCCTCTGCTTCCCATCTGCAATTCAGTAGGTGAGAAATGACAAGTTACTACATATAAACAATACATTGATTTGACTCAAGTTTTATCTCAAAACTATATGCAATATACTGCTACAAACATCTTGCGGTGTTTATGATATAACTTAGATTCTAGCTTGATGGGCAAAATTTATTATACCATGTCTTATGTGAAAATGAATATTAGAATTTTTTTTCATAATATTAACATTTTGAAGTTAAGATACAAGGTTTAATGCTGCAATGGGAAATGGTCATTTATGTACCAAACAATAACTTTACTCAAGACATTTTTTGCAAAAAAAAAAAAACATTTATATCTTTTTCCAAACCTCCCAGAGAAGAGTGAGGGGGAAGGTAATTCTGAAGATTATTCTTTTTTATTTTTTCTGCTGTAAGGAGATAAACCCTATCAACTTTTTCATTCTTGAAAATCATTAGTACTCCTGCCGGCGCAACTACAATTTTCTCCTAGTGAGTAAAACCAAAGACTGCCAAGTCTCTAGCCTAATCCAACCAATTTATTGAGGCATATTTTTGTGAAGTCTAGCATAATTGTTAGCCTAACCAAAACCATTCCTAGAGGCATATTCTTGTGGTGGTAGACTCTGGACCCAATATACAACCAGGATTCATGCATTCCTTCCCTGGTCTAGTACTGATGACGTTTCTGGTCTAGTAATGATGACATCTCGAAAATTGAATTCAAACCTGATATTAACAGAACAATGTTAATATGAAAGTGAATATATTCTCCAAAAGCTAAATTAAATGGGAAACTTGAATCAACCCAAGTTGATTAGCTTTAATAACTCTTTAGTTTCTGTACCCCATGTTTCGTTGCTATTCTTAGCTATGAAAAAAAAAAAAAAAGTTATCAATTTTTCATCCTTAGAGATCAATTTGATAATAAACAAACTATTTTGGAAAGCACCTCACAAACTCATATTTATTCTAGTTGTATATCACCTTCATGGGATATACGTGAAATAAGATAGTATATCTTACCAATATCTAACCCACAGTTTCTAATGTTCTAGACTTCTGCTTTCTTTTCTTTTTCCCCCCCTTCTTTCTTCATTTCTTTTTTTTATGGGGTGTGGGTGGGGGGGATGTTGTGGCGGTTGGTATTTGGCAGTTTGGAGATCTATTCATATCTTTACTAGAGCTAGTTGGCTTCCAAATTTGTGGTAGGTAATTATTGATATTGTGATCTGATGAATTAGTCTAACCATATTTGTAGTATCTTGCAGTGTGCAGTTTACCTCTTACAGGGTCTGCTAGACCAATAATAGTAGTAGTAGTAGTAATTGTACTCTAGGATTTGCTTCACTTTGGATTCATGTCGTCATGTATTTTTTGAAAAGTAGGATTCTTAAGGTTATCGCAGATTCTAGTTCTATAGTCAAAGTAATAAGCTGCTACTTTGAACAATGATGAAAAGTTGTTGGTTGGTCTAGATCAATTTCTTTGTTGAGCCTTCTAATTAGTTTTGCTTCATAATTGTTCGTACTAATGTTGTTAAAAGGTTTAATTAGGATGACGTCAAGAACAATGAAGATGGATAGAGTTTTTGGAATTAGTAAATAAAATAATCTAAAGCTTAATTCTTATGGTCCAAGCAAAAAGCTCCCTAATTTTTTGCAGTATTTGTATGTAGCTCCCATAAAAATCACTTATGGAGGGCATGGGGATAAAGAATGAAATGGGACATGCAGGTTTAGAATCTTAGATTGTGCTTCTATCTTATTATAAAGTCATATTACATCAGAAAACTCAAAATTACTCTAATTTCATTCTTTACACGATATCCATGTCGAACATGTAATTGCATGGGGATATATCTTTGGGATAAAACATTTATCCCAAATTGCTTAGTAACTTTGGTCTTAAGAGCTGAATGACAATAAAGGATTCATCTAGTTGATGCTAAAAGTTCAGAATGAAAGCTTTGTTGTTGTTGCGTATAAGGTTTCACTGGCTTTCGATGGTAAAGTATTTAACCCAGGCTAAAGATAACATGAATGAGCATCACAGATAGCCATATGGAGTTGAAAGCACAATCTTCTTTCTAATTTAATCTCTTATCTTAGATATCCTAATATACATGGTTTCAAATATCAGTTAATTCCGATATATTGCCAATATCATTTCAGATTTTGAGGTACCCGATACAATATTAACCCTATGTGTCGCCGATATTGTCGACATGACCGGTATTGACGCTCGATATTGACGATATTGCTATTAGAAATCATTGGCTGATACCGATATTGATTCTGAGATTTTAAACCATGCTAATATATTTTTGAAGTTTTGTTTAAAGAAAAGGTTTCCCTTAACAAATTCTAGTCTTGGACCTGAATCTTTCCATTATTTCATTTTTTTTGGTTCAAAACTGAAACATACAGTGCAATGGTTCCTCCGAAATTGACTCCTTAATTCACAAGAATTCACCAATAACACCTCATATTTTAATGGATGATAATATAGGTATCTAACATGAGAAGGCTTATACTTGAAGTTCCAAACTTTTTTTTTTGAGAAAATTAAAGTTCACAACTTGCTAATAACAATCTAAAATTGTATTTAATCTTCATCTAGTAGAAGAAAAATAACCATGAGTGATTTTGCCATGAGCAAATAGTATTTTGATTAGTTTAGAGGGCCACATGCTAAGAAGCATGGAACAGATACACGACATAGGTACGCCACTAACACAGACTGGGGACACGACAGTTCCTTAAGATGTAGGATACAAAGAGAAAACGACATGACACTAAAATATACAAAAGTAATAAAAGAGGTGCATATATACGTACATACATGGACATATCTGTGCATCCAAAAATACTTAATAATATAATAAAATGCGATGATAACAATTGTTAAAATTTTAACCTTCATATGATGTTTATGACTTCGGTGAAGGAATAGGCTTTGATTGTTCAACTTTAAATGGAGTAACTCGATTTTCTCGCTTATTATCGAAACAAAACTAAAATTATTGTAGTTTTATACAATTCAAGATATTGACTGTAGTTTTCCACTATAGTTTTGATATATGTATGAAGGTAAATAAATATCTCAAACATGTAATAGGGGAAAAAAGAAATGAATTAGATATATATGGCATTAAGGAAGTGTTTGAAAAGTGTCTTAACTTTAAAAATATAATATGTAATTGAGGACAGGTTTGGAAAGTGTCCAAGTGTCTAATAAATGTCAGGTCCGACATAGGTGTTGACCTGTGTGACACATGTAAGTGTATGTGCTACATAGGCTACAGGTAATTTGAAAGATGGTTTATGACATCTTTTTTTCTACTTGCCCTCCATGAAATTAGTTGTCCTAGACTCATTTCCTGTGAAAATCTTGGACAATGAGTTAAATATTTGTAGGTATCTGCAAATTCAAATAGTTACATATGCATTTATCGATAAAGATCTAGGGGAGGTGTATGTTAACATATATATTAAAAAAAAGGAAATCTGGTGTTTGTTACTACAATAGATTATTGCTATGGCGGGAGCAAGACTTGGAGAGTTTGGTGAAGACAAATATATTTTGTCTTTTCACTTGAAGTAGCCCACTCTTGCTTACCATCCCACAATTTGAAAATTGGGTGCTTGCGTGTAGGTTGAACCCTCGACATTTGCATGTCAATGAGGTTTTCAGCCAATATAACATACTCTTTGAAAACAAATATATGCTAGTCTTTTGTTGTCTCGGTTAATGATTGTCAAACAGATGATCAACAGTTTAGAGGCAATTCACTTATCCTTGCTTTACTTATTTTCTCTTTTTTAAATCAAGTCAGCTTTTCTTTGAGTATACCGTTCATTTCTATTTTTTGCTAACACGGTGTCTTGCTCTAACGCAACGCAGAATGTTGGATATCGCAATTATCTAAAATTGAAGCACGAAACAACTATATATGCAATTTCTTATGAACATATTTATATTTATCGAAGAATTATGTGAATTAGACTATTATTCATGTATGACATAACCTAATTTTAATAAATGATCTACAAAAGAGTTAACTTTTGTCAGAAGAGACTATATGATGCTTCATGTTATGCAAATACTTTAGTTGAATAACAGTTTATACATTAGAGATCATAACATGCTTCATGTTATGCAATTTTTTTTAATAACAATTTATATATTTATAATTGTCGGATATACATTTATAGGGGTTGGACGCATATGGACACGTGATGTGTCCCCATGTCGGACACCAATTTTTGGGTGGGACATGTGTCCTGCGTATCATAGATTTTGTCCACGTGCAATTGTATAAAAAGGAATGTTACATCTAACTCAATATCTATCCATGTTGATTGTTGTGGAAAATGCCCACAAGAATGAAGCTTTTGAAGTATACATTTTTCTTCTTCAAATATAGAGTTTGTATTTATATAAAAGGCAACTAGTTGATATAAAGAGACTGCTCTGCAGTTCCATTCTATCAGAAAAATGGAACTAGCTTCAAGAACAGATCTATCTATTAGCTGCGGGAATATATTTAGGTTATATATTGGATACTTTATTAAAAAAGTCAATATTGTAGATACTGTTGGTAAGTCAAATATTTGAGTTATCTGATGATGGAATTATGGTTCACAACAATTTGGTACCTGAAATTTGTAACAAAATGATGAAGGAACACGGCTACTTCCAACCTTGTGAACTCCATTCCTGGACAAAGTCTTTGCCCACCACTGAACGGAGTGAAGGTACTTTGTGCAATCTTCTCTTTCCTCTGATAGTCAGATAGTTTCATTAGTAATGATTATTTCCCTTCACATAATGCGCACACGCACTCAAGCCAAAACACATGCACACTGAGCAGTACATAGTAATATACTCACTTGCCATCTCCAAGGATCAAATTCATATGGATTTTCAAAATTGTCTTGGTCAAAATGAATAGAGGTGAAAGATGCAAGGATGCACCACCCTTTAGGAATCTTGTACCCTGTAGAACAATAACAAGTGCCTTTTAATTACTGAAAGCACCACATCTATATTTAACTCATGTCTTATGGGGGCTATAGATCAAATTAGCCCACTAAAATGCTTCTATTCATAATTGTCCAACTGATAGGACCCATTAAATCAACTCTAAAGGATTGCCACAAATAAACCTCTCAAAATTTGGTTTGTTGATGAATAGATTTGTAGCCCCCCTCTCTTAATAACAATTAGAGTATGAGCATTAGGACAGTGCATACCCTTGATGTCCACATCCTTTAGAGCTTTTCTCCACACTGCATTAATGATGTTTCCCATCCTTAGAGTTTCATTAATCACCTGAAGTTTGAAATGCAATCTTTTCAAACAAAAAATGTCATGCAAATTGAGTATAGCTTAAGTTCAATGAGAGGAAGTTACATTATGTGTAAAGGGTAAAGACATGTAGTCACCACAAGTATAAGGTTCACTCGACAACTCTTTTTCTCTTCTTAGCTGCACATTCTCCTCCTGCACCGATGAGGTAAAAACCAATAATGAAGCTAAACCTGAGAAAACATGTTTAAATTAAATTGACTCCGAGCACTGCAGTATTATAACAGAAGGGAGATGTACCACTAGGTCCTTCAGTGCTGAAGGGTTTTCACTCAGAAATTTCACAGCAAGAGTCATCAGCATTGGTACTGAATCGTCCCCTGGTATCATCATCTCCAGTATATTACTAGATATGGAGTCAACTGTTAACCTTCGTTGCTCAGGTGCGTCATTCATTTCTTTTAACAAGACATCAGCCACATCCATAAGTGCTTCCTGTTTATTACTGTTCATCTTCTCTTCTAGTATCTTTTTTATGAGTTTCATTATTCTCTCCTTGGCCTGCAAAAATTGTACATGCATTAAAAACTTTATTCCTGCAATAACATTGTTACACAATACTAGGCATCATGGTTCTTGGCTATTATACAGCAGTTGTCCATGGGAGAGATCTAGTCTTTCTGTAACTTGAAGATCCTGACATAGTTTACCTTTAACGACTTATGCAGTCTTGTTCCCGGAAGATTAATGGGTAAACATATTAAGCCCTTGATGAATTCTCTGAACTCTCTTTTCAGGAACTCCATCTCTTCACCAGGACGGATGCTAAATAAGACCCTAACCAGCACTTGGAATGTAATCTGTCAAATGGCTAAGCATTAATTACATATATCATGAACAATGTGAATCAGAGAGTCCATTATAAGAAAGGAAAAGACTTAGATTGGGTAACAATGGTAAGATCTAATGCTTAAAAAGCACATGAATCCATCCATTTCTGTGTATATTTTATTTTATTTTTTTTAAATTTTTATTCCTACTCCTCTGGTCTGCAGTTTCTCCCTTCTGTCATACTGGATCAACTCTTACATTTCCAGACGTTCAGAGACTATACAACAAAGATTAGACGTTCTTCCTTAGATGGTCAAATAGTTGTTCTTTCAATATGAAAATCTTCACTTGAAACAGGCCATTCCCAATCAACAAATAGTGCCTAGCTAACCTTACAAAGCTAGCAACGGGAGGAAATTAGCTTATAGGACATTTCAGTCTTCCAGAACAGTATCATGAACTATATCTTGCATCTCTACAGTGGAGATTATGATAGTTGTTCTTGCAAACTAGGAGAAAAGAGGCTACCTTTCTTTCCACTGTTATTCCAGAACAGTAGAGCTATATTTGCATCACTTCACTGTTAATCTCACATTAAGGTGGCCCAATAACCTTGGTTAATTAACATTGGATTCCTAATTAAAGTTAACTGATATTAAAGATGCCCATATTAAAGTTACATTTATATATAAGTTAATAATAACATGAGGTATAAAAGGAACCATGATGGGTGGTTTTATCTCATGGTTATTTTGGTAAATGTTAGACCCTCATCTCTCCTCCTGAAAAGAATATAACCTAGGCTCATTATTTTATGAGTATGAAAGAGAATTCCATCATAATTGCAAGGTTGTGAAAAGAAAAGGAGACAGAGAGAAGAAGGGTCTGCTGCATTAGGGTTCTTGCAGGATTAAAGAGAAAGATCAGATCTTCATCCATCTACGTTTTTCTTCCACCTTTCAATGGCTTCAAGTATGGATTTAGTATTGTTTTAGTTATGTATTTGATTTCTTGAGATGATTGATTTTAGATCCATGGCAATTTATCCGCATTAAAGTTTATATAATTCTTACATTTGGTATCAGAGCCTGGGTTTTAGAATCAATACATCTTGGATTATGGATTATGGAAAATTAGGGTTTTTGATTAACAGTTCATAAAATTAAATTTTTGATCTTTTAATTGTAGAATTTTAAGAGGATTTATTAACCCTAATGTTCTGTTCAATTTCCTCTAATTGTACAATTAATTGGGATCAAATTTCAGGAATTATTAACCCTAATTTTCCCTAATTAAATATTTCCGCCGGCAATCTGGAACTGCCCGCGATAACAGTTTTGTCGACTATTAGTCGACTAGCCCGAAACACTAGTCGACTAAGTATTTTTTCCAGAAACTTAAGAACTCTCTGTTTCGGTACAGGAGTCGACTAATAAAATTTGTAGTCGACTAATAAATGTATAGTCGACCAACTATTTTCCCAAGTCGACTAATTTTAACCGAGAGTTGCCTTCCAACAGGAGTCGACTAATAAAATTTGTAGTCGACTAATAAAATTTATAGTCGACTAATAATATTGGTATAGTCGACTAACCTTGCGTTGCCCTAGTCGACTAGACCTAAATGTATAGTCGACTTGACTTGACCCAAGTCGACTAGTCTTTCTTGTAGTCGACTAATGCTTGTTTGATTCAATCATAATGTATGTTACACATTTAAGTCATTGTGTTAATATTGATTGATGTTGGTCAAGTAATAGAATTGGAGTATTATAGTATTACTCAAATAAAAGATTAGAGAATATTATTGGTTAGTTTTGTATTCATAAGGCTTATTGATTTAGTAGTTGCCAAAGTGACCTATGTTAGTAAACCTTATGAATATACAACTACATAAAAGACTTGTCAATGTAAGTGACATTAAAGACAATAATACTCTCGATGGCGGTTCTAGTTAGGAGATTGGGACTGGCCCAAAGGAAAGTCTCTTTCAAATAATTAAGAACCGGGGTAGGGTAGTGTAATTTATGCAACTTAGTGGTGTAGAATTGGATACCCAAAGGTAACATGACTTACTGTCTAAGTAGCATAAATTATATTAGACCTACATAGGTGATAAAAGAGTCTCACCTAAAGAGTGAACACTAGATATGCTTAGGTTTCGCTCAAAGGAGAAATCAAAGTGATATCAATAGTTCATCTTAATTAAATTTAAAACTTTGTATTGATTCGTGGCTTAATGTGAGCTATGTCCTATTTTGTTTCAGTGAACGTTCACACTTCCCTTCACACTCACGCAACTAGCATTCCAGCCCTGAATGGTACCAACTTTTCTGAGTGGTTTGAACATGTACAATTTACACTGGGTGTTCTGGACCTAGACATGACTCTTTTAGTAGAGAAACCTGATGAAGTGACTGCTGAAAGTACAGCAGAACAGGCTAGCCATGCCAAAGCTTGGGAAAGGTCGAATAGACTCAGTCTCATGTTCATCAAGATGACCATTGCCAATAACATCAAGACATCACTCCCACATACCACTGGTGCATCTGAACTTTTATCTGCTGTAAGAGACCGATTTAAGTCTGCTGATAAGTCATTAGCTGGCACCCTTATGGCTGAACTTACCACCATGAAATATGATGGTAGTAGAGGAGTTCAACAACACATTCTAAATATGACTGATAAGGCTGCGAAGTTAGGATCACTGGGAATGAAAGTGGATGAATCCTTCTTAGTACAGTTCATCCTCAACTCACTTCCCTCTCAGTTTGGGCCATTCAAGATCCACTATAATACTCATAAGGATAAGTGGAATCTGAATGAGCTGACTGGTATGTGTGTACAAGAGGAAGTGAGACTGAGGCAAGAAGGGCAGCACTCAGTGTTGGCAGTAACTCAAGGAGCTATCCATAAGAAAGGTAAAATATGGAAGAGGTAAGAGGTTTCCATCAAAGAAAGGAAATGACCATGGGGAAAGTAGCCAAGGTCATAGAAAGGTTTTCACTGTCAAATGCTACTTCTGTGTGGAAAAAGGACATGTGAAGAAGGACTGCAATAAGAGGAAGGCTTGGTTCGAAAAGAAAGGTATGAATCTTTCTTTTGTATGTTATGAATCAAATCTTGCTGAAGTACCTTCTAATACTTGGTGGATTGACTCTGGAGCCACAACTCACATAACTAATTCAATGCAGGGATTCCTTACAACCCGGAAACCGAAGGAAAGTGAGAGATTCGTCTTTATAGGGAACCGTCTCAAAGTGGAGGTCGAGGCTGTTGGTACTTACCGACTACTCTTAGAGACGGGACATCAGATGGATCTTGAGGATACTTTTTATGTACCTTCGATTTCTAGGACTTAATGTCATTATCCAAATTAGATGTTTTTGGATATTCTGTTTTATTCAGTTGTGGAAAACTCAGTTTAATGTATAATTCAATGTCGGTTGGACATGGAATTTTATGTGATGGTTTATATAAAATTTCATTGAATGATGAGTTGCACAATCTCTTTTATCTCTGCATTCGAATGTTGGTATTAAACGTGGCTTAATTAATGAAAAATCCTCTATCTTGTGGCATAGGTGACTGGGGCATATCTCCAGGGATAGAATTAAAAGATTAGTGAAGAATGAGATTTTGGATAACCTAGACTTCACTGATTTTAGTGTGTGTGTGGATTGCATAAAAGGAAAGCAAACCAAACACACTAAGAAAGGTGCCACAAGAAGTAAAGAGCTTCTTGAAATAATTCATACAGATATTTGCGGACCACTCTCCCATTCCATATTTTACGGGAGAGAGATATTTCATTACCTTTATAGATGATCTGTCACGTTATGGTTATGTATATCTAATTCATGAAAAGTCTCAAGCCGTTGACATTCTTGAGGTGTTCATTACAGAGGTCGAGAGACAATTAGATAGAAAAGTTAAAATCATAAGATCAGATCGAGGTGGTGAATTTTATGGTAGATATGATGAGTCAGGACAACATCCTGACCCATTTGCCAAATTTCTAGAAAAGCATGGTATTTGTGCTCAATACACAATGCCAGGTACGCTTCAGCAGAATGGAGTTGCTGAAAGGCGAAACCGAACTCTTATGGATATAGTTAGGAGCATGATGAGCTTCTCTAATGTACCTAATTCATTGTGGAATGAAGCCTTAAAGACTGCTATGTATATCTTAAACAGGGGTTCCTAGTAAGGCAGTCCCAACAACTCCTTTCGAGTTGTGGACTGGTAGGAAACCTAGTTTAAGACATTTACATATTTGGGGTTGTCCAGCAGAGGCTAGAATATATAATCCACAAGAAAAGAAATTAGACTCAAGAACAATATCTGGGTATTTCATTGGTTATCCAGAAAAGTCTAAGGGGTACAAATTTTATTGTCCTAACCATAGTACAAGAATAGTTGAAACTGGTAATGCCAAATTCCTTGAGAATGGCGAAATTAGTGGGAGTGATGAACAAGAAAGGTAGATCTTGAGGAGGTAAGGGTAAATATCCCAATACCCTTTCCTTCAAGAGAAATTGTTGTCCCTCAACTTGATCATCAAGCTGAGATACCAGAACAACATAATAATGTTGGTTCACCACTCCATGAGGATATTGCCATTGAAAATATTGTAGAACCACCACAACCGGCAGCTTTGAGAAGATCTCAAGGGAAAGAAGATCTGTCATTTCAGATGATTATGTGGTGTATCTACAGGAATCTGATTATGATATTGGGATAAATAAAGATCCAGTTTCATTTTCACAAGCCATAGAATGCAATGATTCTAGTAAATGGGTTGATGCTATGAATGAAGAGTTGAAATCTATGGACCAAAATAAAGTCTGGGATCTCGTCGAATTGCCTAATAACTGTAAGAAAGTCGGGTGTAAATGGGTCTTTAAGACCAAGCGCGACTCTAAAGACAATATCGAACGATATAAGGCCAGACTTGTGGCTAAAGGTTTCACTCAGAAAGAAGGCATTGACTATAGAGAAACCTTCTCTCCAGTATCAAAGAAGGATTCTCTTAGAATCATTATGCCCCTTGTAGCTCATTATGATTTGGAGTTACATCAAATGGATGTGAAAACTGCTTTTCTAAATGGAGATTTGGATGAGGAAATTTACATTGAGCAACCTGAAGGGTTCGCAATGAAGGTAAGAACACTTGGCTTGCCAAATTAAAAAAATCTATATACGGACTTAAACAAGCTTCCAGGCAATGGTATATAAATTTTAATGATACCATTACCTCTTTCGGATTTACAGAAAACACTGTTGATCAGTGTATATATCTAAAGACTAGTGGGAGCAAGTTTATCTTTTTGGTTCTGTATGTGGATGATATCTTGTTAGCCAGTAGTGATATTGGTTTGCTGTATGAAACTAAAGGCTATCTTACCAAGAATTTTCAGATGGTTGATATGGGTGAGGCAACTTATGTTATTGGCATAGAGATCTTCAGGGATATATCTCGAGGATTGCTAGGATTGTCTCAGAAAGGTTATATCAATCGAGTCTTGGAAAGATTTCATATGGAATTGTGTTCAGTCAGTTCTGCACCCATTATGAGGGGTGACAAATTAAGTGGGAGCCAGTGTCCTAGAAATGACTTAGAAAAGGGTCAAATGCAGAAAGTTTCTTATGCGTCAGCAGTTGGGAGCTTGATGTATGCACACACTTGTACCATGCCAGATATCATTTATGCTGTTGGGATATTGGGAAGATACCAGAGCAATCCAGGAATGGAGCACTGGAAATTAGCTAAGAAGGTAATGCGGTATCTTCAGGAACGAGGACCTAATGCTCACATATAGGAGATCTGATCAGTTGGTAGTGATTGGTTATTCGGACTCAGATTTTGCTGGTTGCCCAGATAGCAGGAAGTCTACCTCAGGCTTTATTTTCTTGCTAGCAGGTGGGGCAATCTCGTGGAAGAGTGTAAGCAGTCTATCACTGCTCATCCACGATGGAGGCTGAGTTCATAGCATGTTTTGAAGCCTCGAATCATGCATTATGTTAAGGAATTTTATCTCAGCACTTGGTGTAGTTACTCTATTGCCAAGCCGCTGAAGATATATTGTGATAATACAGCAGCCGTTTTCTTCTCTAAGAATGGTAAGTACTCTAATGGTTCTAGACACATAGAACTGAAGTACATGGTGGTTAGAGAAAGAGTTGAGAAACAGAAAGTGTCAATTGAAAGTATAAGTACCACTTTAATGGTTGTTGATCCAATGACAAAGGGATTGCCTCCAAAGACATTTAAGGAACATGTTGTTAGAATGGCTCTTTTGAGCAATCTGTAAATGTATGTTTTGGTACTTATGTAATTGACATTATTGCGCAATAAAAGTTTGTTTCTGTGTTTCCTGTTATCCAATTATGTGTGCACATATTATGTATGGATGTTTGTTAACAGGAAATGTCTTTACAAGACAATTACAGGGGTCATTTTGATTATGGACTCAATTAGTAAGGGTTATCAATGTTGTGGTACATAGAAGGGAGTATGACATGGATGTTGTATAACCGCTATGACTCGCATTGGTGGTCCAAGCTAATTGCAGTATTACAGTATTTCATATTTGGGCTTATCAGTTGTTGTTTTTTTTTAAATTCATGATCACGTGTCAAATTTTTCAGTATGGAATCCAATGGAGTCAAAATGTTTTGAAAATGAGTCTTTTCTTTTATTTGTTTTCTAAATTTTAACCTAATCGGTTAATGGTCCAAGTGGGAGAATGTTAATCTCACATTAAGGTGGCCCAATAACCTTGGTTAATTAACATTGGATTCCTAATTAAAGTTAACTGATATTAAAGATGCCCATATTAAAGTTACATTTATATATAAATTAATAATAACATGAGGTATAAAAGGAACCATGATGGGTGGTTTCATCTCAGGGTTATTTTGGTAAATGTTAGACCCTCATCTCTCCTCCTGAAAAGAATATAACCTAGGCTCATTATTTTATGAGTATGAAGAGAATTCCATCATAATTGCAAGGTTGTGAAAAGAAAAGGAGACAGAGAGAAGAAGGGTCTGCATTAGGGTTCTTGCAGGATTAAAGAGAAAGATCAGATCTTCATCCATCTACGTTCTTCTTCCACTTTTCAATGGCTTCAGGTATGGATTTAGTATTATTTTAGTTATGTATTTGATTTCTTGAGATGATTGATTCTAGATCCATGG
>JAVJIF010027112.1:0-40222 GCA_038442645.1 Agave tequilana
CATTATTATTTCGCATTCTCCCACCGATTTATGAATAAATTGTCGATCTAAATCGTGTTTTGGTCTTTATTGCAGGTAGATCCAAAGTTCGAGGGCAAAGATGTAATAAGAGCCTAATTAATCCCAATTTATGGTAATTAATCCCGCATTACTTGGAGGTCAAGCAAAGGATTCTCTAGAAGATACAATGAACCTAGACTCCTGCGCATGTCAGACGAATATTCGGGAGAAATTACCTGAAACGGGATATACCCTGATCATTCTCGAAGCCAGAGGGACCCACTGACGAAAACCAGGGATCTACCTCCCTGCTATTGCCGCGGAAACGCGGCAATAGCCGCGTTTCCGTGGCAAGGGAGTGGAGCCACGCGCTGATTTTCGACGCGTGGCCCTGTCTCGTCTTCTGGAATCATCTTTGGCCTATAAATAGCCCTGCAGAGGGCCAAACCGAAAGCAGTCTTCGTTTTTAGGAGTAGGTGCAGATTTTAGGAGTAGTGTAGGTAGGTGCTCTTCATTTCTCTTGTATTTTCATTTCTTTTTAGATCATTGTAGTAGGGCTGAGTGATTCATAGAGAGAGAGAGATAGAGAGGGATTGATGTAATAGATAGTGACAGTCTATGTAAAGGTGCCTCCTTTCTCTTCCATTATAATCTCCTTCATCTTCTACATGATTTCTTGCTAACTTTTATTCTCATGGCAATCTAACTACTAACCACTAACCATCTAACCACTTACTTGATAATCCACATGAATCGGGTAGCCTCTATTAAGGCCTTGTTCTTGCAAGAGCCATTGATGGCCAATGATGATGGGTTCTAACATCTAACTTGCTAACTTGCTAACCAAGCTAATTCTCTTTTATTTCATGCTTTCTTTTAGTAGTCTAATGAGTTGATGCTTGTATTAGCTTGATCTTGATGCATGTTTGAATGTGATGAACCATCTATGTGCCATGCTTTCTATCGTCTCTTGAAGCCAAGGATTATTGATGGCCGAGGATCAAAATGTGAGGCAACTGTCATAAAGAGGTTAGCATGGTTAGTGGAGCATTTAGTAGTTAATAGCCATGAGTTTTCTTTTCTCTTTTTTTAGAAATCATTTTCAAAATTCTTTCTATCATTTTCATCGTTGTTTTCACCGCCTACTTAGTTCATCTTTGTTTCATCTCCTTTTCTACTTTGTTTTCCAAACCACTCTTCTATTTGGTTTTTACATCGACGTTTTCATCGCTCTCCTCACCTACCACATTCTGGATTTCCTTTTCCTTTTCTTTTTACTTTCTTTTCATTCTTTCAACAAAGAAGAAGTGTTAACAAATAACGTGAATAGAAACTGTCAATGCTTCTATCGCCTCCCTTCCCTGTGGATACGACCCGTTGAGCCAATGCTATAATGGAAGTATCGAGGGTACATTAGCACACATTCGAGCTTTTACATCGGTTTTACATAATACACACTTTTGAGTGCTAGTTCCGCCCCGATCAAAATTTTGACGCCGTTGCCGGGGAAGGGAATGGTTTTGTTTTCACGTTTTTGTTAACATTGTCTTCTCTGTTTTGGGTGTGCAGGGCAATATTTACTGGTGCTTAACATTGCAGAATAGACCCTAGCTTTGCCTCTCCCTGCTCTAGAAAGCAGGGACCCAGCTTCTAAAGAACTGTTGCGCAACCGCGACTTTTGCCGCGAAAACGCGGCCATGTTGTAAAAATTGTGTATCTTGTTGTGCTGGGATGTGTGAATTGTAATAACTAGTGGATTTCTACTGCTATCTTTCCTGCTTTGATTGCCTACACACTACAATAAATTAAAGAACTAAAATACGGTATTTGGACGCTTTTAAAATGGCTTAGACATTTGCATTTAGGCACGTGTCAATTCAATTCCAATATACTGTATTTTGTTCTGTTGTTGTGATCTGGATGGAGATGTACATATGGCATTGCATATAGCATCGGACAAACACGTGGGTGATTTATCGCTTTGTGTTATATTCTTGTCTATATTGCACGCTTGCACGAATTGAACTTAAGGGCAAACTCCAAACAAGATAAGGTGGGGATTTCATCACCCTTCCTTAGCCCAAAAAAATCATCTCCCCACTCACACAACCCAAGCCCTAATAAAATTTGAATAGACATTGGCCCCTAGGGACATCTAGGTCTAGGTCAACCCTACTATTGGCTTGGTTTTGATTTTTTTCTTTTTGTTTGTTGCTTGATTTTTCTTTTTGTTTGTGATTGTTTGTGAAATGGCATTCAATAATAACAATTCTTTCAATCCGAATATGAATCCATATTTCACACCAACCCCATTTGATTCAGATAATTTCAACCCGGCGTTTTACAATATGCATCAACCAAATACATCGGGTTGGCCTTATCCGAATCAATACAACCCATACCCACATTCTTATGATTATAATTCCAAAATAATTTCAACTCGTCACAGAGTCAATTGGGATTCACTTCCCCCGAGTTTAATTATCAACCTCCTTGTCCACATATCCACCTTGTCCACAATTTACACAATGTTCGTTCCCTGATTTCGCTTCCTATACTCCTTTTTCTAAACCACCAATTGAAGAAAAATCTGAGTTCGAAAAAAAAGTAGAAGCCAATTTACAAGAGGCCGAGCAACAACTTCAAAAAATATTGGCCTCTCTAAAACATATTCAAGAGTCTTACTCAATTCCACCTCCTCATAGTAAACTATCATCTGCCCTGGAAATGAATAAGAACTCTTGTGTGAGTCCAAGCTTCAATCTCAACACATTTTTGACTCACATTCTTCACAAAATTTCCAAAACCAAGATTCTTATACTCCCATTCTAGAGAGCACCACTTGGAGATACATCATATCAAGATCAGAGTATAGATATCTTGCAGGAGTCTATATTACAATTCCAAAAATCATCTGCTGAGTCTGTCAATAGGATGGAAGCACAATTGAGTCAATTGTTTAACATTTATAGGAATGAGGAAACTCTATCTTATCAACCTTTGACCAATTCAGCTATGCCAAACTCTATTGATCTGACCCAAGACTCTTGTCATTTTGGAAATCATGATTCAATTTCAGCACACCCATCTGAACTTGTCCAAACTTTAAATGTTAAAGATCCCTTTGACGTTTTGGCTAGTTATCCTTTTCTTGAAATTGAACTTGAGCATGAATATGATCATGAACCTCAAATTAGTGATTCAATTCTACTTCCTGATTCAATTATGATTCCGGTATCTTCACCAGAATTCAGTCCTTTTCCCGAGTCAGTATTGAATTCTGTACCAATCCATTGTGAAATTGAATCACCAATCTCTTATGATAATCATATTGAACTTGACCAATTCCATACTTTTGAAAGTCCTACTGATAAATTGGCAAGTTCTCATTTTTGGGAAATTGAACTCAATGAGGAATGTGACTATGATCCTCAAATTTGTGATTCAGTTCAAATTCCTGAATCATTATTGACTCCTGTTTTGTTACCCAATTTGAGCAACATTTAGAGTCAGTTTTGATTCCCATACCTGTCATTCCTGAACTTGAATCACCAATCATAGATAGTCACATTCCATCATGGGAAAATGATTGTGGACTTGAGCTTCATTTTCTTGATTTGGACTCACTTCCTGAACCGATCTCGACTCCCGAACCTTTACTTGACTTGAGTTATTTTTCTGAGTCGATATTAGTTCCTATATTTTCTGAGTCCAAATCAATCATTCCATTCTGGGACAAGGGTTTTGAAAAATTTGACTCCGAAATTATTTTGAAAATTTGGAAATTAGATGGGGTAAAATTTTTAATAAAAATCATAAATACATACATCTTTTTAGTGGGTTGTATCATGGAGGTCTCTGGTGGGTTCCTCCGGACTCCACGCAAGAATGATTGGGTCGCATTTCGTGGACCAATCAGACCGCCACCGGAACCACCACCTTGAGGTGATTTTTCTTTCCCTCTCTATTTGTTTCATGCGTACATACATCACGATGCATTGAGGAAAATGCATGTGATAAGTGTGGGGGAGGGTTTACTAACTTAGAGTTTTTAGATTTTCTTTCTTTTACACTTCTTTTAGAATACTTTTAGAAATCTTCCCTTTTGTATAGGAATTTTCTCTTTAAAAACTTTTTGAAATAAGAGACAAAGTTTTGATCTATTTTTAAGAAAATTAAGATGATCTGAGAAATTAAGAAAACCTTAATTATGACATTTTAAACCTAGTTGAAATAATGGATCTTGTTTAAAATTATAGGCTAAGTAAGATAATTTAGGAGATAATTTTATCTTGAATTTTTACCTTAGATAGCATGCACTTCACATTTACACATTTTTGGGATGGAAACAAAGACCTAAAATGCCATAAAGCAAATAAAAAGAAAAAAATATATGAATAAAACATCACTTATTAAGTTGGATAACTATGCCTCAAGAAGCATGATTATTCACGCCTAACGGTGGTCAAAAGAAGTAAATAATCCCCTTAGTTTTGTGGCCTTGTTTACTTGAGTCCTTAAACCCTAGGGATGTTTTCTCATCTGGTGCCCTAAAACCGTCTGGTTTGGGAGTCATCGGTTATAGGCTCGCTAAATGGGTGAACTAGAAAGCCTAAGAAAACTAAGGGAAGAAGAAAAAAAAGAAGAAAAAGAAAGAATATAAATGGCTTGATGGTTAGAGTTGAAATCCCAGAAATCTTCACTATCACAAAGTGCATATTATCTAGGTTTTATGAAAGATAAAATATTCAATCCAATTTTGAATACTTACCTTAATTTAAGACAAGATCTTGCATAGAGACTAAGTTTAAGGAAGAATGATTTGTGGTGACTTATGACCTTAGATCACTTATATTTTTGCAAACAATATTTCGAAAACTTGTCTCTCTTTCAAAATGTGTTTTCAAAATACTAACATTTGTCTTCTTTCTTTATGGATTTTGTGGGTGCAATTCGCTGAAACCCTCAGGGACAACACTCCTCCTCTAGGGTAACCTAGAGGTTTAACGGCTTGTTGCACACGCTCAGTACAATCGCGTCACCTGCGAAAATGGTGTAATAACATTTGTAGTATAGTTTTTCTTTTCTTGTTTTGCTCGGGACGAGCAAAAGAATCAGTGTGGGGGTATGATTAGTCTACAATTCTGCATTATTATTTCGTATTCTCCCACCGATTTATGAATAAATTGTCGATCTAAATCGTGTTTTGGTCTTTATTGCAGGTAGATCCAAAGTTCAAGGTCAAAGATGTAATAAGAGCCTAATTAATCCCAATTTATGATAATTAATCCCGCATTACTTGGAGGCTAAGCAAAGGATTCTCTAGAAGATACAATGAACCTATACTCCAGCGCATGTCAGACGAATATTCGGGAGAAATTATCAGAAACGGGATATACCCTGATCATTCTCGAAGCCAGAGGGACCCACTGACGAAAACCAGGATCTACCTCCCTGGTATTGCCGCGGAAACGCGGCAATAGCCGCGTTTCCATGGCAAGGAAGTGGAGCCACGCGTCAATTTTCGACGCGTGGCCCCGTCTCGTCTTCTGGAATCATCTTTGGCCTATAAATAGCCCTGCAAAGGGCCAAACCGAAAGCAGTCTTCGTTTTTAGGAGTAGGTGCAGATTTTAGGAGTAGTGTAGGTTGGTGCTCTTCATTTCTCTTGTATTTTCATTTCTTTTTAGATCATTGTAGTAGGGCTGAGTGATTCATAGAGAGAGAGAGATAGAGAGGGATTGATGTAATAGATAGTGACAGTCTATGTAAAGGTGCCTCCTTTCTCTTCCATTGTAGTCTCCATCTTCTACATGATTTCTTGCTAACTTTTATTCTCATGGCAATCTAACTACTAACCACTAACCATCTAACCACTTACTTGATAATCCACATGAATCGGGTAGCCTCTATTAAGTCCTTGTTCTTGCAAGAGCCATTGATGGCCAATGATGATGGGTTCTAATATCTAACTTGCTAACTTGCTAACCAAGCTAACTCTCTTTTATTTCATGCTTTCTTTTAGTAGTCTAATGAGTTGATGCTTGTATTAGCTTGATCTTGATGCATGTTTGAATGTGATGAACCATCTATGTGCCATGCTTTTTATCGTCTCTTGAAGCCAAGGATTATTGATGGCCGAGGATCAAAATGTGAGGCAACTATCATAAAGCGGTTAGCATGGTTAGTGGAGCATTTAGTAGTTAATAGCCATGAGTTTCTTTTCTCTTATTTTAGAAATCATTTTCAAAATTCTTTATATCATTTTCATCGTTGTTTTCACTACTTAGTTCATCTTTGTTTCATCTCCTTTTCTACTTTGTTTTCCAAACCACTCTTCTATTTGGTTTTTACATCGACGTTTTCATCGCTCTCCTCACCTACCACATTCTGGATTTCTTTTTCTTTTTCTTTTCACTTTCTTTTTCATTCTTTCAACAAAGAAGAAGTGTTAACAAATAACGTGAATAGAAACTGTCAATGCTTCTATCGCCTCCCTTCCCTGTGGATACGACCCGTTGAGCCAATGCTATAACGGAAGTATCGAGGGTACATTAGCACATTCGAGCTTTTACATCGTTTTACATAATACACACTTTTGAGTGCTAGTTCCGCCCCGATCACATGCACATACTCCACGGCATACACCACATACACACCATGTTCACACACATGCTCATTTGTATGCTAGAGTGTACACATGTACACATTGTGGCTGCAAAAGCCATCTTGCAAAATTTTGCTTTGATAAATTAAATTCTTATAATTTTGTAAATAAAGATGTTTTGGTTTCTTATAATTCTTGACCGTGCGGACCCAAAAGATATGGTTACCAAAATCCTCATCTCTTATGTTTGATGCAGGTGTGGGCTCTCACAAGACGTGAGAGAATTGGTGCCTTGGTGGTGGATGCATTTGGAGCTTGAAGGACTCAACCAATTGATGCATCACTATCAAAGAAGTATCGGTGGGAGGACCACCTCATATTTTGGAGAAATGAATTAGATACATCAATTTTAGTAACCATTTCTTCCTCCTCTTTTAATGTTTTAAATGCATATATGCTAGTATTGTGACCTAGACTCTATCCTATGTTGTTTTATGCTTATAGATGAGTTGATTGGTTGCCTTTCTATGCATGTATTTTTAAAAATAGTATTCATATTTTTCATAGATTTACATGTCTATTCTTTATTCATGTTTTGTATGCTTTTATGTCTATATCATATTGATGTAAATTTTGTTAAAACTTGTGTTATACATATATAATTTTTGAGTTACATGCTATATATGACCTATTTCTATTATGTACTCATTTTTTGTTTGATTGTACATAGTGTCTCCTAGTTTTGATGATTCTTACATGTTTATATGATATATCATTTTTTTAAAAAAGAATTTTTATATGAGTTTTGTTTTGAGCTTTACTGATTTATTTATGAATTTGTTGTTCACATGATTCTTGTACACTCACCTTTATGTTTTCTCATGACTTTATTTTCATGAGCACATTTTTGAGCTTTATAGATCTTGAGTGACAACTCTAGTGTCATATACGTGTTTCATAAGATATATAATTTGGGTTTCATGTTTTAAAGATGTTTAACTAGTTTTTCAAAAATCATTTAAACTAGTTATCTATTCTTCAAGTTGGTAGTATTTTCAAATTATGCTAAAATGATCTTCAAATCTTATTTTTTAAAACCCCTAACTTCTAATGGCGGTTGGTTGGGTGACCATGCCTTGTGTGCCTTATTTAAAATCTATTTAACATGTGCATGATAGGGTGGATGATATGAGTTATACGCATAATTTTTATGGTATTTCATTTTTGTATGCTCATACTAGTTTTCTACATATGTATGCACCAAAATTCAAGTGATATTTACATTTTCATACATACATATATATGATTTAGATTGTGCTTATTTTATAATGCCACATATTTTATAGCACAAACTTTTATGCTAAGTTTGATTTAATATAAATGTTAATTGGTATCTTTACAAGCTTATGCATTGATTTTAATTAGTATTTTTTTGGTATCAAGATGTACATCACATTTCATCTTCAATTGGTATCAAAATCTACTATTGGTATCTTAAAAATTTTATTTATCTACAAGTGGTACCAAAATTTATTTTGTCAACTATAATTAAATTTCATTAGTACCATAATTTATTTTGTTAACTTTCAAAAATTTCAAAATTTGTTTTAAAAGTGATTTCAAAATTTTTTCAAAAATTGTTTGATATATATTACCTATATGCATGGGGAGCTTAACATCTCATCTATATATAGATTTATGTTGAGTGTATTTTACATATTGAGGAGTTTGACCTCTCTTTTTATATGGTACATGTGTGTATAGGGAAGCTAACATTTTTGTCTATACATTATATATTATGCTCATATGTGTTAGGGTTTAGTCATCCCTTCTCTATATAATGCATGTATGCAGGGGAGCTAACTTAATGTTTCTCCTCTTCATGAATGTATATCACATATACATCTTTATTGTTTGTTTGTCTTCACCCCTTTGTTGATAAATTGACAAAAAGAGGGAGAAGAATTTAGAGAGTTTATGTATGCATGTTTATGATTGTTGTTTATGCATACATGTTTAGTTTATATAAGCTTTAATTAAATATTCTTTATGTTTATTGCTATGCATGGGTTAAGGGGAAGCTTCTTTGAAGCATATCTTTAATCCATGCATATATAACTCCATGAGTTTTGTCATCATCAAAAAAGGGGGGATTATTGGCCCAAATGCCCATCACTCTAGTTTTGATGATGATTAACTCATGAAATTATAGTACTAATAATCTTGTGTTTAATAAATTTAGATATTCAATCAAGATCTTAGTTGGTGTTAGCTTCAACAAAAGTCTCAAAATCAAGTTTTGAAGCTAGTACATGTTGATTTAAGAGCTCGCGCTTCAAAGATCGCATCAAGTACTCAAAGAGGAGTCTAGCTCATGAATCAAGTTTTAGATCAAGCCAAGATAGAGAAGAAGATTTTTAAGAGAAGATTTTCAAGACTTGTGTCAAGTGTTTATAAGTGTTAAGATTTTATTTTTAGATAAAATATAAATGATAAATTAGTTGTGGATTGCTCAAGCTCATACACACACACAAAATTTATGTGTTTTCATAAGAAATAGTTTTAGTTTTTGAAAATACCGTTTTGATTTTGAGCTTTAAAGCATACATCTTGAGTTTCATGAATAGATATCATCAAAATAAGTTTACATGATTTATAAGTATATTGGACACTGTCCATACACACTATTGCTTAATATTGTCTAAAAAACTTATTTTGATGTTTCTAATTCAAGGTTTTAAGTTTTGTTAAAGTCAAATTTTTATTTTGAGCTTAATGTCAAAATTATATATATTTCATCTTATATATGTACTAGATCATATCCATACACACTATGCTTCAAATGAGTTTTAATATCTTATTTTTGTATTTGAACAAGTTTTAAAAAAATCATTTTTTAATTTGAAGATTGATTTTGAAAAATACGTTTTTCGGTTTAAGGTTAAACTTCTATATCGCTAAAATAGTTTAATTTGTTTGTAATATGTATTGATTTTTGATCACACATATTTGTACTTCAAAGTGTTTTAATGAAACTATTTGTGTGGAACTTATATGGTTTTACAAGTTAAATTTTTCATCCTATAAAACCCTGACCTGGGCTTTTGGCCAGGCGGTTGATCGATGTGCATAGAATGTCCACACAACCTTGGCTTGAGATTTAGTCGACCGAATGGTTGACCGATCTAAAGAGCTTGCTTTCTGGATCTGGCCCCGGTGGACCGAGCAGTCGAACGACCAAGAGAGCAGTGCTCTCTAGTTCTTGCCTCGGTCGACCGAGCGATCGACCGACAGGTCAAAACTTAGGTGCGGTCGATCGGGCGGTCGACCGGCAACCCCATGGTCTGAAATATGAACGTTGCCAGGTTGACTGGCCGGTCGACCGCCAGGCCATCTGATCCCCAATGCCTAGTTTTTTGACAACCTATATATTGGGGTGTTTTGGGCCAGTTTTGGTTAAGATTTTTGGGAGTGTTTTTCTAGAGCTATTTTCTTATCTTCCACGGAAGTTTTTCAGAAAGATTTTAGAGCTTTCATTTCCAAATAAAATAAACTTTTTCAAGAGTGAATCTCTTGATTTTATCAAAAGCTTTCTTAAGTTTTACACCTCCAAATCTATCCAAGTTTTTCTCACTCAAGTTTGAGTTTTTCATGGTCTTATCTATCTTATTAGAACGTTGTTATGAGATAGTTATTTTTGTGATTAGAGAAGTGATCATAAGTGTTTCACCCCCTCGTATTGGGAATTTGTAGAGGTGCGGCCCTTGACAAGTTAGTGTGCTTGCGTGTGTTGTTCTTGCGGGAACAAGTGAGGGACTTGCGGGTCCAGAGTTCTTGAGGGAGCTCATTGTAATGTTGCGGCTCTGAGTGATCTTTTGCGGGATAATTTTAGTTGAAATTCTTTATAGTTTTGAAGGCGGAGACGTAGAGCAAGTATGCTCGAATCTCGAAACAAATCTTCCGTATTTGCGATTGCTTCTCTCTCTCTCTCTCTATCACACTTGTATTTTATATCTTGCATGCTATTATTTTTTATATTTTTTACATGCTTGATATTCCTATGTGCTTCACTTACATCTTTGCTTGGGATTGTTTGTTCAGACTAGTATTCAACTAAGAGAGTCATAGCGGCACCTCAACTCTTAATCTAGCGGAATATTGAGGAGATAGTCTAGAGCCCTTCACCTAAAATTTGGCTACACTCTTTGGTTATACATTATGTATTTGCATAATAGCTTTAGTTTGCATAATTAGTTTTAATTCCGCATTAGTTTTGCATTTGATTAGCTTGTCACCTATTCACCCTCACTCTAGGTGACTTACACATACCTCTTTGGAGTGCTGATCTCTATCTCTGATATAGTTTATTGGATATTGTAACACCCCTATCCCGCTGATACAAGGACGCTATGATAACGTATATACACAGAGCGAAAATACTTCCACGTATATATGTCAAGCCTTAGTACAAAGAAATAAACATAATATACACAATAATTCCAACATAAATAAGTACAAGAATACCTGCAAAAAAGATCAATGACCATGATAGATATGAAAACATGAATAATAAGAAAATAAAAGAAGAATAATAAAGATACCTATGAATAGTATCGGTAATGAGTCTCCTATGTGTATCCCATGAAATATTTAGTATTACGATATCTCGGATCTCTAAGCTGGGTATGTAAACTCAGGGTCGTTAGAAAGTGACCTAGTGAGTGGTAAAATAAAAAAGCAGTAATATATACGATAGTAGTACAATCATGATAATATATAAAATATGTCAAGGCAATAATGATACAATATAAATATTCTAACAAGGGTTCACAGATATTACAAGTATGTTATCAATACTATAGCATCATCAGTACCTAACATGTTATAACTGTGTCATTATAATAATAGTATCCAATTTTATATCATTACTATCAGCATATATATTATTCTCAATAGGCGTAATATGATACAATACCTAGCCTGAGTATCGCATTTTCATAGAAACGTGGACATGGCTGAATTCCATGTTTGAACTGAAAGGCGGGCTTAACAAGCCCTGCGTTAGACTGTAGACGCGGGCTTAGACTGAGCCTCGTGTTATAATTGAAACGCGGGCTTGGCTAAGCCCTGTGTTTTGAATTAAACACTGGCTTGGATTGAGCCTCACGTTTTGAATGGAATCTAGCTTAAATAAGCCTCGCGTTTTGAATCAAACGCCAGAATAAGCCTCGCGTTTTGAATTGAACGCTGGCTTGAATAAGCCTCGCGTTTCTTACTGATTGGGCCCTATATTTAATAATTTTATCTTTAATTTTTGACTGTCCACAGAACATCCTCTAAAGTTTTTCCGACTTCGTAGTTGACTGGAATGAATCTCGAAACACTTTGGACTTCACGTTTAACTATGGGCTTCCAAGCCTGAACTGACAATCTTCTGTGATACCCTGAACTTGATCTTGTCTAGTGATTTAGACGGGAAAGGTGTTGTATTATGGAGTATAAAATGTATTCAATATGTTCCCTTTCCTATCTCCGTTATAGCATAGAGCTATACCGAGTCGATTCTCAGGGAGAGCTAGCGATAGAAGCGTTACGAATCGTAGTGAAGAAATGTAAACGAAGTGTCTTCTATGCTCAATAGAATAAAAAAATCATGGAACAAGAAATGAAAGAGTGGATGGATATGTTCATGGTGGAAAAGTGGAAAGAAATCAAAGAAGATTGGATTTGGACTAACAACTAAAAAGAAAAGTGAACTTGAAGAAGCAAACCATGACTAGCTTACCTTACTACCTTACCAAAGCTTACCAAACTCCGTGATAGTGAAGGCGTGCCTCATGTTGTCACTCCATCGGCGTAGGTTTCGTCTTGCGTGTTGATCTAATTACTTTCCCATTTGCATGAAGGGTGGTTTAACCCATCGGAGAAGTGAAGACCATCCAACTTGCAAGATGAACTATAGCAATCACCCATGAGTTAGTGAAGATGGCAAGGCTAGTGGTTAGCTAGTACATGGTAGAAAAATTAGCTACAAGCCATTAACAAATAAAAGCAAAGCATGAAGTAAAATTGCAAGGAAATAAAAGCAAGCAAGTAAAGAAAGCAAGTAAAGAAAGCAAGTAAACTAGAACCAAGCTCAAGTAGAGGAAGGAGAATGGATGAATCCTTGTTGCTTCAAGTTGTCACACCTTGATTACACAAGCTCTCTCTCTCACAATCTCTCTTTTACAAAGTATCTAGGGAAGGAGAAGATCATAGAGAGCTACAAAATCCTAAAGAAAAACAAAATCACAAAGCTTTACACTAATCTCTCTCTCTTCTCTGTTCAGTTTTTGCTCGCAGGTCCAAATGCAGTATTTATAGGCACAGAGAGAACTCTCCAGAAGACGAACAGGTGGCCAAAATCTGGGATTGAATGGCCCAGATTTTGCGGTGGATCCGCGGCAAGGCGCGGCACTTTTGTGGCCGTTGGATCCCAAATTTTTGTTACAAGTTTGTTACGAGGTTGTTATCCACGTGGCCTTCTAGAATCTTCAGTTGTTACGCGGATCTCTCTGGATTCTGATTTCAAATTTGGGCTTTATCTTAATCTTGGATTTAATCCCTTTAATTATTGCTAATTAAAGTGATTATTGGGCTATCTCTCCATTAGAGTGTGAACCTGCAAATATATAGAGAAGATGAGTAAAAATCATATATTTATTTGCAATATGCATGGGGATTATGTGGTAAAATATGCAACATTGTGTACCAATCACACCCCCACACTTATTCTTTTGCTTGTCCCGAGCAAAAACAAAGAAAAAGAAAAGAAAATCCTAACTACCAATTTTAGTACACCACTTTCGCAGGTGACGCGATTGCACTGAGCATGTGCAACAAGCCGTTAAACCTCTAGGTTACCCTAGAGGAGGAGTGTTGTCTCCTGAGGTTTTCAGCGGATTACACCCACAAAATCCATAAAGAAAGAAGACAAATGTTAGTGTTTTGAAAACGCATTTTGAAAAGGGAAACAAGTTTACGAACTATTTTTGCAAATTTAAGTGATCTTAGGTCATAAGTCCACCTATAATCATTCTTCCTTAAACTTAGTCTCCATGCAAGATCTTGTTTTCATTAAGGTAAGAATTCAAAATTGGATTGAATATTTTATCTTTCATAAAACCTAGATAATATGCACACCGTGCTCGTGAAGATTTCTGGGATTTCAACTCCAACCATCAAGCCATTTATTTATTTATATATATTTTTTTTATGTTTTTTTCTTCCCTTAGTTTAGGCTTTCTAGTTCACCCTTGTAACGAGCCTTTAACCGATGACTCCCAAACCAATCAGTCTTAGGGCACCAGATGAGAAAACATCCCTCGGGTTTAAGGTCTCGAGTAAAAAAGGCCACGAAACTAAAGGGGATTATTTTTTTTGATCACCGTTAGGCGTGAATAATTATGCTTCTTGAGGCATAATTCTCCAGCTTAATGAGTGATGTTTTTCACCGTTAGGCGTGAATAACCATGCTTCTTGAGGCATAATTATCCAGCTTAATAAGTGATGTTTTATTCTCTTTTTTATTTATTTATTTTATGGCATTTTAGGTCTTTGTCTCCATCCCAAAAATGTGTAAGTGTGAAGTGCATACAATCTAAGGCAAAAAATTTAAGATAAAAATATCTCACCAATTTTTCATACTTAGCCTATAATTTCAAACAAGATCTATTATTTCAACTAGGTTTAAGATGTCATAATTAAGGCTTTCTTAATTTCTAAGATACATCTTAATTTTCTTAAAAATAGATCTAAACTTTGTCTCTTATTTCAAAAAGTTTTTTTTTTTTATTATTTCTAAAAGAAGTGTAAAAGAAAGAAAATCTAAAAACTCTATGTTAGTAAACCCTCCCCCACACTTATTTCATGCATTGTCCTCAATGCATCATGATATATGTATGCATGAAACAAAATGAAGAGGGAAGGAAAAAATTACCTTAAGGTGGTGGTTCCGGTGTGGTCTGATTGGTCCACGAAACATGGCCCAATCATTCTTATTTGGGGTTTTGAGGAACCCACCAAAAATATCATGAATATGACCCACTAAAAAGATAAATCCTTGGAAGATTTTTATTAAGTACATGACCCCATCTAATTTCCATTTTCCATAATAAATTTCTGAGTCAAATTTGTCAACTACCTTGTCCCAAAGTGGTGTATGAAATGATAGAACTGTTGACTTGGACTCAGGAATGACAGGAACTAATACCGACTTAGGAAGGTGACTGAAGTCAAGTGAAGGTGCAGGAGTCGAAGTGAGTTCAGGAATTTGGTCCAAGTCAAGAAAATGAAGCTCAAGTCCACAATCATTTTCCAACAATGGGATGTGACCTAATATGGGTGATATCTCTTTACTTCCAATATTAAGAAATTCTAGTTCATCACCATACAATTCTTCGAAACTTAAGTCAACATCTTTCGATAGAATTGTACAATCAGTTTCAGAAGTAAAGAGATAGTGAGAATCTAGGTCACATTCCATATGTAGTTCAATACATGAGGAACTTGCCAATTTGTCAATAGTATCTTCAGAAGTGTAGAATTGGTCAAGTTTATATGATCCTCAAAGATGGATGATTCAACTACATTATGAATTGGTACAGGATCCAATGTCGACTCCGGGAAAAAATTAAAGTCAGGTAAAGTTACCGGAGTCATTATTGAATCAGGAAAAAGAAGTGAATCACTAAGTTGGGTTCAAGATCACATTCCTCATGTAGTTCAATTCCACAAAAATGTGAACTTGCCAATTTATCAATGGGACTTTCAAAAGTATGGAATTGGTCAAGTTCAATATGATCATCATAAGAGATTGGTGATTCAATTTCACAATGGACAGGCACTGGATCCAATACTGACTCGGGAAATGGAGTGAAATCAGGTGAAGACACCGGAGTCATTATTGAATCAGGAAGGAAAATTGAATCATCAAGTGGAATTTCAGGATCATATTCACACTCAAGTTCAATTTCAGAAAAAGGAAAACTTGCCAAAATGTCAGAATTTTGGACAAGTTCAGGTGATTGTGCTGAAATTGAATCTGGATTTCCAAGACTACATGACTCATCTTCTTTAATAGAGTGGCTAGTGACATTAGAAATAGGATGAGAATGAAGAGTTTGGATCATCAACTCTATGTCACGATTTCTAGCATTTTGAGCATGAGTCATTTCTTCAAGCATCTTTCCATAATTGATGACTTCATTGTTTTGATGGAAAGATGAAGTATTGTCTTGGAAGTGATATTGAAATTGTGAGTCCATCAGATTTTGGGATTTGTGTTTGGACTCACGCATACTCATTTCCAAAATTGATGGTCTTTTATTTTGGACTGGTGGAACTGAGTATGTATCATGAAAATGTGGTGGAATTGGAGAGGCTAATTTGGTCTTAAGTTGTTACTCTGCCTCTAGTAGATTGGCTTCTATCCTCTTTTGGAACTCAGATTTTTCTTCAATGGGAGGTCCAGAAAAAGGAATATATGAAGCAGAATCGGAGAATGAATATTGTGGATATTGTGGACTAGGTGGATATTGTGGACAAGGAGGTTGATAATTAAACTCGGGGGACTGGAATCCCCATTGACTCTGTGAAGAGTTGAAATCATTATGGAAATCATAGTTAGTAGATGGGGGGTATGGGTCGTATTGATTCGGATAAGGCCAACCCGGTGTATGTGGTTGGTGCATATTGTAAAACACCGGGTTGGAATTATCCGAATATGAAGTTGGTGTGAAATATGGATTATTATTAGGATGGAAAGAATTGTTGAATGCCATATCACACAAAAAATCACAATCAAAAAGAAAAATCAAACAACAAACAAAAAAGAAGAGAAAAAATCAAAACCAAGCCAAAAGAAGGGTTGACCTAAACCTAGACGACTCCTAACTGATTAGATCGTCCACGGGAGGTTTAGTGTAGACGTAGACCACAAGTTAATCAGCCAGGGAAGGGCAAGGTTGGTGGGAGGTTTTCCGTCAGAGACGTTCCTTAATTAAGTAACCAACAACCTTCGGTTTTCGGCCCTCAATCCCTTTCCTAGACACTGATTTTACAAGAGTCAATTTCCAACACTTTTCCCCCTTAGGATAATCTCCTAAGTGAGTCCGGATGTCCCTAGGGCCAACGTCTATTTTTTTATTAAATTAGGCTTGGGTTAGTGAGTGCTGGGATGGTGGTTTTTGGGCTAAGGAAAGGGTAATGACATCCCCACCTTATCTTATTTATGGGTTATGCCCTTAAAAATGAATTGTGCAAGTGTACAAAAAATATAACTAGAATTCACTCAAAGCATGAAAATAAAGCAAGAGATGATTCCTAGTCTACATGCAATGCAAAACGTACCTTGCCTCCAGCACTCTTCAACAGTAAAAGTAAATAAATTGAAAGACACGTGCCTAGAATGCAAATGTCTAAACAATTTTTAATAATTTCAACCAATTTTTTACTGTTGATTAAATTAGCAGGTAATAGGTGAAAAATACAGGAATTCAAGTATAGCAGCAGATGTATTTTGCAGAGCTGGAGACCCTGCAGAAATATTGTGAGTAGTCAACTTAGGATTGCCGCAGATCCGCGGCAAAAACCAGGATCCGCGGCAAAACTGAGGGATCCTGGTTTCTGCTTTCGAGAACAGAGGCCCAGGTCCACTTATATGTATACTGCAATGCAAATTTTCCTGTTTTCTTCTCCTGTAACCTGCAACAGAGAAGAAGATTCGTTTAGTTCTTCACTTTAAAGAAAATCCGTTGCTCTCCCCGGCAACGGCGCCAAAAATTTGATTTAGACGGGAAAGGTGTTGTATTATGGAGTATAAAATGTATTCAATATGTTCCCTTTCCTATCTCCGTTATAGCATAGAGCTATACCGAGTCGATTCTCAGGGAGAGCTAGCGATAGAAGCGTTACGAATCGTAGTGAAGAAATGTAAACGAAGTGTCTTCTATGCTCAATAGAATAAAACAATCATGGAACAAGAAATAAAAGAGTGGATGGATATGTTCATGGTGGAAAAGTGGAAAGAAATCAAAGAAGATTGGATTTGGACTAACAACTAAAAGAAAAGTGAACTTGAAGAAGCAAACCATGACTAGCTTACCTTACTACCTTACCAAAGCTTACCAAACTCCGTGATAGTGAAGGCGTGCCTCATGTTGTCACTCCATCGGCGTAGGTTTCGTCTTGCGTGTTGATCTAATTACTTTCCCATTTGCATGAAGGGTGGTTTAACCCATCGGAGAAGTGAAGACCATCTAACTTGCAAGATGAACTATAGCAATCACCATGAGTTAGTGAAGATGGCAAGGCTAGTGGTTAGCTAGTACATGGTAGAAAAATTAGCTACAAGCCATTAACAAATAAAAGCAAAGCATGAAGTAAAATTGCAAGGAAATAAAAGCAAGCAAGTAAAGAAAGCAAGTAAAGAAAGCAAGTAAACTAGAACCAAGCTCAAGTAGAGGAAGGAGAATGGATGAATCCTTGTTGCTTCAAGTTGTCACACCTTGATTACACAAGCTCTCTCTCTCACAATCTCTCTCTTTTACAAAGTATCTAGGGAAGGAGAAGATCATAGAGAGCTACAAAAATCCTAAAGAAAAACAAAATTACAAAGCTTTACACTAATCTCTCTCTCTTCTCTGTTCAGTTTTTGCTCGCAGGTCCAAATGCAGTATTTATAGGCACAGAGAGAACTCTACAGAAGACGAACAGGTGGCCAAAATCTGGGATTGAATGGCCCAGATTTTGCGGTGGATCCGCGGCAAGGCGCGGCACTTTTATGGCCGTTGGATCCCAAATTTTTGTTACAAGTTTGTTACGAGGTTGTTATCCACGTGGCCTTCTACAATCTTCAGTTGTTACGCGGATCTCTCTGGATTCTGATTTCAAATTTGGGCTTTATCTTAATCTTGGATTTAATCCCTTTAATTATTGCTAATTAAAGTGATTATTGGGCTATCTCTCCATTAGAGTGTGAACCTGCAAATATATAGAGAAGATGAGTAAAAATCATATATTTATTTGCAATATGCATGGGGATTATGTGGTAAAATATGCAACATTGTGTACCAATCATCTAGATTCCGGTCTTCGTGAGTGTACTGTTGAACTCTTTGAAGCCACCAAGAACGATCATTGCAAGTTTCTAAATCCATAACTAAACCTTATTTGGGCTTTGATCTGATTATTGGTGTACTATTAAATCGGTGATCTGCTTTTGCTAATGTACTATAGAACTGATTGCAGAAGCAGAGACTAACTTTACTTTTGAGAAAAAACACAATTCTTGTAAACGTAAGGATTGCTTTTCTTTATAGACGAGGGCTTCATTTGGAGTGAAGACACACCTCTCACTTGATATAGAGACACGACTCTTTGAGCATTACAAATGCGAACTTGATTTAAAGTGAAGACGCAACACTCACTTGGAACAGAGACGTGGCTCTCGAGCGTTACGAACACAGACTTTATTCAAAGTAATGACGTAACTCTTACTTAGAACAGAGACACAACTCTCAAGTGTTATGAAACACGGAGCTCTTTTTGTTTGGACAGCGACTTTTGTGGAACGCGAGCCTTGCGTTAGAGTGCACTGACACGTGTCTGGCCTAAATTGAAATAGAGATACGCGCCACGTATCTCGGCCGACGCGTCTTCCTATAAAAGGCGCAACGCATCATTTCAAGAGTCATTATTTGACTTTTCTTCCTCCTTTAACTCTGCTCTCAGAGTTTGCAAGCTTCTTCAAGATTTGTTTAGAACCCAAAGCTTCAAGCTTTTAATTTTAATCTTCTTTGAAGATTTCATTGGTGAAATAGCCCCAAAACAAAAGCAAATCGCTTCCTCGTCTAGCGCCACTTCGCCGGCCCCTCAAATGGTTGGCAAATCTCCAGCAGAGGCCCCCATTTCAGGTAAAAATGGCTTTCACTTTTAATAGACTCGAAGAGTTTTTCAAACTCTTAAACTTTTTTGAAGTTAAACAGTCAACACGAGGTTAATGGCCCACATTTAAATTGTGGATGCGGCTTTCATGTTGGCGAGCAAGACGCGGGCTTGAGGATCCTCGAATCTTTGTTTTATCAATTTGACTCTCATGTCTGCCTATTAAATGCAATGCTGTGAACTTCATGTTAGAGTCTCCTGAATGCGGGTCTCACATGGTTTACCCCGCGTTTGAAGTCCAACACGAAAAATTTTCAAGTCTTGTACTTCAAACGTGGACTTCATGTGATCCTTGCTTTTAAGTCTCACTCTTAATTTAAATATGGGTCTCAAGTGAGCCTCGCTTTTTAGTCATTGAATGCAGGTTTCACATGAGCCCCGTATTTAGACTTCAACACTTTGTTGACTTTAAGCCTTTTCTTCTTCGTAAACTAATTGTTATATTCTTCCTTTTGCAGTACGATATTTTTCCAATCCTTTGTCCAAGAAGTGCCATTTTGGATATGTCGGTAGGCTGACCAGAATATGATTTTTGTTCTTTAGAAGACTGCTCTGATAATTGCTGATAAGTCAAGGGAGCAATGGAGCTGGGTCAGCAATGCCAGTATGCTTACTCTTTGGGAAATCATTTTAGATGGTCGGTTCAAATCAGATTCCCGTGCACTATTAAGGAAGCCCAACTTCTTGTTTGGTGATTCGATTGAGGAGGATGAAGCAGTTCTTTATGATGGAGATTACAAGTGGCTCCGTCAAATTGGTAGCAGGAGATTCTTTCTCCCGAACATGAAGCGGATGTAGCCACTAACATATCTGCAACATATGTCTGCACGTCGTATAATGGACTCGAAGCTGATTAAGCTAATCTTTGGAGTTTCCCTTGGCAAAATAGGCGTTCATGATTTCTACATAGTCAGTCATGGGAGGGACATGCTTGGGTTGCAGCCTAGATTGGTTAGAGTTAAATAACCTGATAGAAGAGACTCCACAACTAGCAGCCACCTTCATCAAACAATTCCTAAACGTGAGAGGTGATTTTCCTCCAGAATTTTGTGCAATTGGGTGAATTCATTCTACTGATAAGATGTGATAGGACAGATTGAAAAGATTCGCTCCCTCAAAGTTTGAAGACCTTTTGCAACAAGCAGGACTATACGGGGCTGTTAGGGCTGTCCAGTATAGTATTGCGCAGAGCAACCAATACTTCTATACTGTTCTAGAGTGGTACAATCTAGAGACTTGCAAGTTCTTCACTCCCATCAGAAAATGGGGCTTGCCCTTCATGAGATGTACAAAGTCTAGGGACTGATAATTAGAGATGCCCCTTGATTGTCTTTAAAATTGCATATTTCAAACCATATCTTCACATTTATTTAATATTAAATCCTTTTAATAATACATCTCTTGCGTGTTTCTAAGTCCATGACATGAAATGAAGAAAAGCCCAAAAATCTCATTTAATTGGTGATTAATAGCCTATAAGAATAGGTATTGACTTTGGAGGGTGGTTTCGTCAAAACTGGGGGCCCAAATCTAGAAAGCAGAATATACAACAGATAGGGGACGACTTGACAGTGCGTGGTAAGCAGCGTCACACACGCCGCCACACTATGGCCATGGAAACGCAGCCATAGCCATGTTTCTGCGGCTCTTGTGTGGGGCCACGCGTCAAGATTTGTGGCCGCATTTCTGCGGCTCTTATGTGGAGCCGCGCGTTAAGATTTGACACGCGGCTCCGTACACTCTCTCTGGTGTCCCAGTTCGCCTATAAATACCCTGGATTTTTAGAGCTCAAGAGGAGAAGTTTTTGAGTAGTTTTAGGATAGTTTTTAGGGTTTTCTTCTCCATGTTGTAGTTTTAGGGTAGTTTAAGTTAGTTGTTCTTTCTTCTTCCTCTTCGTATTTTTCATTTTTTGTAGATCTTGTAATAGGAAAGAGATTGGTACATGGTTGAAAAGCAAGAGTGCTTGTAATGGAAGTAGACAATTTATGAAAATTTCTCTCTTTACCTCTCTTTGTATTCATCTCTCTAACTCCTTTTACATGCTTAGCTAATTTTCTCTCATGACAACTAACTACTAACCACTAACTTGCTAACTTCTTACTTGATAATCCAAATTAATCTAATAGCCTCTACTTGGCCTTTCTCTTGCAAGAGCCATTGATGGCTCATGATGATGGATTCTAACACTATAACATTTTAACTCTCTAACAAGCTAACATTACTTTATTCCATGCTTGTTCTTGTTTAGTTTTGATGGTTTAAGTGTAGCTTGTACTTGTTTTGTTGAGTTTGGATGTGATGAGTTAACATATGGTTATGCTTTGTAACGCTCTTGACCCAAGGACTAGTGATGGCCAAGGATACATGTGAGGCAACTATCACTAAGAGGTTAACATAGTTAGTGAACTATTAGTAGTTGTAGCTATGAGTATTCTTTCTCTTTTTACTTTGTTTTAGATAAACTATCAAAAATCACAAATACCATTCTTCTATGTTTTGCACTTCTTCGTGTTTCACCGTACTCTTCTCTTTTCATTCTTTGTTTTCTTTTATTTTCATTCTTTAAAACTTTGAAGAATACTTAACATATACGTGAACATATCGGTGAAGCTTCTATTGCATCTTGTCCCTGTAGATTCGACCCGTTTAGCCTCTATGCTATAACAGAAGTATCGAGGAAGCCAAAGCACACACACTTTTATTGCTTGATTTCAAAACAACACTTTTTGTGATGGTTTCCCCCCAATCATCCCTATGAAGAATACGTCCCGTCGACAGAGGAGCTGCATCTGCTGAAGAAAAGCGATCCTTTGGTATATAAAACTTACTGGGAAGTGGTGTGCCACTTCCATATCTGTGGACACGTGACGGGATAGAGAAGTGGCGGAGTTAAACAGATGTCGTGAGTGAATTATCTGTTCCTCGGGGTGAATAAGACTGGCTTGGTGACTTGGCTGGCTCCTAGCACCAATGAAGAGATAGCTGAAAGGATCAGTGCATCTACCTGTTCCTACACCACAGAATCTAATAAAGACACTTTCAAATTGGATGTGATCTTCGAAAGTTTCCATCACTAAGCTAAGATCCCAATGCCTGATAGAGCTCTATTGGCGGGATTTCTTATGCTTTGGTTGAAGCGATGTGTAGTTTCAACGCTTTCCCACGAAGTGGTTGTCGCTGATGTAGTGTACCTGGCAGTCTTACTTGCTATTGGAAAGTTCATTGCCCTCCTTCCAGTAATGGTGGCCGGGATTCACAGCAGGTTGCTGGCACTGACGAAGAGCGTTTTTTCAAGTAGAGGCAATCATGGATGTGAAGGGCAACCCAGCCAAGGATTCAAATGGTCATCCCCTGGTTAAGATTCGCAGTCTAAGGATCAAACTTCCATACACTTATTTGATGGCTTGGTACGTGATGAATTGTCCATCGCTGATGACTACAATCTCTGCATCAGAAGGTTTTGTACCCTTCGTGCAATGGTTGGAGGACTCTAACTGGATTCACAGTTACATGTTCTTCATCCGAAAGACTATTCAAGCGGGGCAAACTACCAACTTGACAGGTGCTTCCCCGAGATCCATGACACATCCTATGGGGACAAGTTTTCAAACCTCGATGGCCCGGACGGATTCAGCCGATTATCTTCTGGCGTCTTCTGGTGGTTAATTACATCTGGCCCAGATATTTGGTTTTTTTCTATGGAAAATCTTACACGATCGAACCTTACATGCCTTGTCAATTCGGTAGGCAGTTTCGTTACAATCAGTTGTATGTCGGCAACCCCACCCATATCTTCGCTTCTATGGGAGTTTGTTTGAAGGTGCCCGATCTTGGTATTACAGTGTAGCCAGAGAAACCAGAGCTGCCTTCACCCCTCACAAGATGCTTATTTTTTTTACAAGACTTGGCTTTTGTATGTGGTATTTTATTGCAAATAAAGTGCCTGGATTTGAAAAAAACACTTCATGCATAAAAGGTATCATATCAACTTATAAGGCTAAGGAATGGTCCAAGGGTTACCGGATGCATGGGATGACCGAGTATCAGGAGGACGAGAGGGAGGTTAGCGGAACAGAGGACGCTCTAGAGTTAGAGTCTAGAGCAGGAGCTACTGAGGAGCAGTCTACCAAAAGGATTCAGCAAGCTTTGTCTAAGCGCACCCGTGCTTCTGCTTCTGAAGGTGAGTCTGAGGCTGCAGCTTCAACACAAGTGCTTGAGATGAACCCCTCTGTTACAGAGGAGTAGAAAGAAGAAGAAGAGTCACCCCAGCTCTACATCCCAGGAGTCTTCGTAGCAGGGGTCCTACAATTTTGGCAAAGGTAGAACCTGCGGTAGAGTCTGCAGTGGCAGAGGGACCGTAAAAGCGGCCACAACAGCTCCTGAGGATACAACATGTTCTTTTTTAATCAAAGTCACACTGACTTTGGAAGAATAGACAGAGGTGCAGCCGGGCTCCCTAAGTGTTCTAATGCCACTTCCTTAGATTCCTGAGCACAACCCATTCATTAGATTGATTAGTGCTAAGGTTCCAATCACCGAATTCCATTCAATTCTAATATTGTCTTCATCATCCGAGAAACATGTTGACTATCAGGAGACGAACTTGACTTTGGTGATGACCTGCTCCTCCTTATACTAGCAAGTTTTCTCACATTTCAGAGGAGGAGATGCGGGTTGATGTTTTAAAAAAGACAAGTCTTCAATTGGAAGGAACTGCCACTGTTGAGGGTATTTCTTCTATCCCACCTCTTCTTTTTTTCCTATGAATATTGTTTTAATGCTCGTTTGACTATTTTTTATAGGCACAGTCAAGGGTGTCGGAGCTACAACCTCCTCTCATATTGAGGAGATGATTGAGGAACTAGTCCATTCAGGGGCCTTGAAGTTTCTACTATTGGCACGGTCCCTGTTGGTGCAACCACATTGATCGGGGAACCCTCATCCTCAAGCAGCTTACCAAAGGATCAACCACCTTTAGTTCCTCAGCTTGGTAAGAGAATAAAGATTCTCTATATGCTCTCATTGTTATTACAACATGGTTGTTATAATTGCAGAGAGTACTGTGGTGGCTCAAGTGGAAGAGCCTATGATAAGCACTGATGTAGGAGACATCACACTTCATATTTCAACTAATGAACCAAGTATTGTGAAGTCTTCTCCTATAGTTGTCACACCAGAAGCTACCACAGTTATAATCCCAGAGGTGTCGGTCATGACTTTGGCGTTGAGGGAATCTGCTGTTGAACTTGACCTTGCACTCCCGAGGAGAATAAGTGTGATGGCTTCCGCCCCTACAAACACCGTTCGCACTATTATAGAAATGGGTTCTGAAAGTTCGTCAGCAGAGTTAGCTCTAGCCATGGACAACATGGAAGAATTGGCTCTTCAGATGGTCCAGAAATTCTTTGTTTCGATGAAGTCATGCATTGAGTTAGTGCTCTGCGGGAGAAGTTCCTTTGAGTTTGCAGGAATGCTCCTTGAGAATCAGATTGAAAATATTTATCATACTAGAGGTTCGAATAAAGTTAAGGCATATTTGACGCTAGTGGAGCAATTGGGGATGTGCTTGAAGAAATTGAGGACCCAGGAAAATGCCAATGCAGTGAATGAGGCCCAGCTGATGCTAAACAAGCTCCTCGCTGCTCAAGAACGCGAACAGAAGGAGATTGAGGAGCAAATGGCTGAGGGGGCTCGTCACTTCAATGACTTCAGGGCCAGCTACCAGAGATTGGTTAATGACTCCAGGGAATCTAAGATCATCATCAAGAATGCAGAGCAAGTCATAGCCAATGCTTAAGTAGAAATTGTCAAGACGCAAGCCTTGATTCAAGTTAACGAGCAAAAACACGCCGCCACCAAGAAGAAACTGGAGGAGCTAGAGGTCGCCAAGAAGAAGGTTCCAAAAGATCTCTCTACTCGTTCTTTCAAGCTGGAATCTTTTCAAGCATTACTTGTTACGAAGAAATTCTTGTCGGAAGAAGAATTAAGAGTTCAAGCTTTGGCAAAAGTTGAGAGAACACACCAACGTGAGATTCAGTGTCTCCGAGACCAGATTTACTCTCTCTCGCTGAGCAAGATTAGCCCTTTTGTATCTTCTTCTTTTTGTAACTCTCTATTTATCAAATAAGAGAGTATTTGTATCACGTTTATCATTTTAATATAAATAATAAAGTTATCAAACACTTTTTTTAATCTCGTCTTTATTCCTTCTTTTGTGTTTGAAAATCAGACAGATTAAATTGATTATATTTGATTGCTAGAGGTGATGATTAACGTAGCGATCAAAAGTTTACTTCTATTAGGAAATTGAATTTTGTGGACTTGTCATTCTGTTGATGAGAATAATAAGTGTAACTTGACCAACTGGGGATTATGAACAAACTGTCAGAGGTGTAATGTTAACTTGACAGTTTTTGGGTGGTAAAAGATTGGATAAGTTTTGTAGACTTGCTACTCTATTGAAGAGAATAACAAGTAGGGTTTTAATCCGTTAGGGATTATGTCTGAGTTTACTGTTAGAGGTTTAGTGTTAACATAACTAGGACTCAACTTGAATTCAGGGAGAATACTGCTAGAGGTGTGATATTAAAATAATAACAATTCTAGGTAGACCTGCCATTCTATTGAGGAGAACGATAAGTGAGATTAGATCTTATTGGGGATCTATAAAAATCTTTACCGTCAGAGGTGTTACATTAACTTAACGGGTTTAAATTGAATTTGTCAGAGGTGTGCTATTAACTTGACAAAGTTGTAGGCTAGAGATGTAATATTAACTTAGCACTATAAGAATTTTAGTTTCGTTGGAAAAACTAAAAGTACCACTGCTATAGGTGTAGTGTTGACCTTAACAATGGAGAAAATGCTAGGGGTATAATTTTAAACTTAGCATTGGTCATCTCGACTTCGATGCAGAAGCTCAAGGGAAGGTCATTGTTATAGGCGTGATGTTAACTTAACAATGACTTGATATTTAAGGTGTGATATTTAACTTGGCATCGCTTATCATAGCTTCGATATGGAAGTCTGAGGGAAGTGACCATCAGAGGTGTGGTGTTAACATGACAGTGACTTGATTACTGTTAGAGATGTAATATTGAACTTAACAATAATTTATCAGAGGTGTAGCTTAACTTGACAAAAGTTAGTTTACAATATGAGCAATTTTGAGGACCTGTTATTCTATTGAAGAGAATTGACAAGTAGAACTTGATTATTAAAAGTGTAGTATTAACTTAACAGGGTTGAAAACTCGTGACTCCATGTGAGGATATCAACAGCAGAAATTTTATACTGGTTGAGGAGGATATAAAGTGTTACTGTTAGAGGTGTAATATTAACGTAACAGATATTAAATTTCCCTAGGGAAAAATAAAGATCAATTGGAGCGGGTATTTAAACCCATGGGGACCTATGAAGCCTTGTCGTCAAAGATTTTAATGTTAACCTGGCGGGTTTCGTTAGGATTGGAGAGTAACTCATCAGAGGTGTAATGTTAACTTGACAGGTTTAGTTCTATGATCATTTTGATGGGGAGATAGATACAAATTTATAGTGGTCCTACCATTCCATGAAGAAAATTGGTGAGAGATTTTGGAGGAAAAGGCGGGACCAAGTCCCTTAGGATTTTTAGCAAACCCTCAACTATCAACGGATTTGGTATGTCTTTACCAACTACCATTTGGGTTGGACTAGCCATGCTATTCCCCTAAGCATGATTAGTTATCGAGAATTTTTATTAGACTTAAAGCCAATATTTTTCTTTATCCTTAACCATCAAGGGCGTTGGATTTTAATAGCCTCTAAAGAAGAGTGACAAAAATATATTAGTTAGCTTGCCTTTATTGACCCAACTCTGTTGAGAATTGAACAGTGTTCTCATGCAGCATTCACCCGATTATTCCTTTTAACTAGCTTCTTATGTGGCGATTAGAACTCTTAACCAACTTCTTATATGCCGATTAGAACTCCAGCTATTTTTGATCGTCGACGCTGGTCTCATTTGCCACCGAATAGTTGTTAATCAATAAGGACTATTATGCTCGTGTTGAGCAGAACATAGCCAAATCAATGAGGATTATTATGCTTGTGTTGAGCAGAACATAACCGTACAACTATTAATCAATGAGAACTATTATGCTCGTGTTGAGTAGAGCATAGTCAACTAGCTATTGATCAATGAGGACTATATGCTCGTGTTGAGTAGAGCATGTTGGCCCAAAGGCCTATCACCCTAGTTTTGATGATGATCAACTCAAGAAGTTATGTTTACTAATGATCTTGTGTTTAATTAGTGACAGATTCATTATCAAGATCTTAGTAGGTGCATAGATCACAAAGGATAAAATGTCAAGATTTGGAGCTAGCACGGTGTGATCCAAGGAGCTTTTGGATCAAGCTTGGACCAAGTCAAGATGATGAGAAGACTTCAAGGGAAGACTTCAAGATCAAGACTTGTGTCTAGGTATAAGATTTTGTTTTTGTTTTAGATAAAAATGTAAAGGATAGAGTAGTTGATGGATTGCTCAAGTATACCATGCACACACACTCTTGATAGAATTGTTTTCATAAAAGATTTTTGGTTTAGAAAAGATTTTTCATTTTGAAAAAATACAAGTTTGGTTTTTTGTGTTTCTCATATACTTATCTTTTAATCAAAACCATATTTAGAGCTTAATGCCAAAACATAGATATTTCATCTTGATTGTGTAATGGATTATATCCATACACACTATGCCTTAAAATGAATTATAATATCTTGTTTTTTTATTTGAAGATGTTTTGGAAAACGAAGTTTAGAAAACATGTTTTGAAAAATACAGTTTTCATCATGAGCCAAATATTTCCTACTTACAAAAATAGTCCAATCTTTTATAACATGCCTTGATTTTGTGCAAGCATGTTTGTATATCAAAGTATATTGGTTAAACTATTTTTGTAAATTTTTAAGTATTTTATGGGATTTTATTTGAGCCAAAAAGACTAACTTTTTAATCCCAGAAAACTGTTTCAGGCTTCGGATAAGTCGACTAATAACCTTTATAGTCGACTAATACTGGAGTCGGCCGACCGGACCGGTCGACCGACGTGCACAGATGTGCACGCCTTTGTGCACTGGAGGACGGCCGACCGTACGGGTCGACCGCTCTAGAGAGCAGAGCTCTCTGGAAAGTTCGGCCGACCGTACGGGTCGACCGATAGAGAGTTAGACTCTCAGCTCCAGTGGGTCGGTCGACCCAGGCGGTCGACCGTGGCTCCAACGGTTAGATTTCTGACCGTTGGCGGTCGACCGCACGTGTCGACCGGCAGTTCTGACAAAGCCCCAACGGCTAGTTTTTGACAGCCTATATATTTGGGGGTTTGTGGACTGTTTTCCACAAGATTTGGAGAAGTTTTTAGAGCCAGTTTTTCCCACTCTTTTCAGAAGTTTTTCTCCACAAATAGAGAGCAAATATTTCCTATCTAAAGGGAAGATTTTAACAAGAGTGTTTAAAGTGATTTCTTGAGTTTTTCACCATAGTTCTTTCCTTGCTTTCTCACAATCACTTGAGCTATCCATTGCCTTATCTATTCATAGGATTGTGTTGTGAGAGTTTGTAATTGGTGATCAAAGTGTTGTAGATCATCAAAGATTTCATCTTTGTACTTTGAGGTGACGGGCAAGTGTACTCGTGGTGGTTTAGAGTTCTTGTGTGAACTCGGTGGTTTGAGGTGCGGCCTCGGCGAGCTAGTGAGCTTGCGTGTGTACGGGACTAGAGAGTCTGAGGGCTTGTAGGTGTTGCGGCACCGAGGAGAGATCCATTGGGATCTTGCATAGTGGAAATCCTTCGTGTGTCGAAGGCGGGGATGTAGAGCAAGTGTGCTCGAACCTCGAAACATACCTTTGTGTTTGCGATTGCCATTTCTCTCTCTCTCTCCCTTGTTTATATCTTGCATTCAATTATTGTCTTTACATTTATATGCATGATATATTCCTTGTGCTCATATTGATATACTTGCTTGGGATTGTTTGCTAACACTTGTATTCAACCAAGAGAGCCAACGCGGCACCTCAACCCATTCAAGGGGAATCTAGAGGAGTTTGTGCAGAGCCCTTCACGGGAAATTCGGCAGCACTCTTGTGTTATACATAGTGTTTAGTGTAAAAGTTTTAATTAGGTCATAATTATTTTTAGCTTCCGTATTATTTGCATTATTAGGCATTAAGTGACCATTAGATTAGCCATCACCTATTCACCCCCCCTAGGTGAACCTTCAATTGGTATCAGAGCTTGGTACTCTGATTTGGTCTAACAACCTAGAGTTAAAGATCCTCATTTTTAGGCTAATCACAATATTTTTGTACACACACCATGGACTTCATGTCACCACCCATGTTTGACATTGTTAACATCCATATATGGAAGGTGTAGATGTCCTTATACCTCAAAGCCTTAGGCATGCATGTTTATCTTGCCATATCTAATGATTCATATTGTTCAAATGGTAAGAATTTTGAGGCAAATGCAAAAGCCCTTCATGCTATCAAGTCAACCCTAAATGATGATTATTTATCTAGGGTTTCTAATGTTGAATCAGCTTTTGTAGCTTGGAACATCATCACCTCTCTTGGCGAAAAGGATCTATATTATGCCGGGAGCGATTCGGATATTGGAAGCAACACCTCCAACAAGTGCTATATGGTCCAAGGGGATAACCCCCTTGAGGTAAACTCCGAATCCAATGATGAAGACATGTCATATGATGAGCTTACTACCTTTTGTCATCTTGTGCTTGAAAAATATGACATGCTTAAAAGAAGAATAATAATTTGAAAAAGAATTTTGATGCCATTCTTAATGAAAAAGATTCATTAGAAAATAAAATGGCATGCTTAGAAAAAGAAAATAAAGATTTGAAAATAAGAATGTTTCCCTTATGTCTAAATTAAATGATCTTTGTGAAGGGAACACGATTTTGAAAGATAAAATTATTTTGGTGGAAACTCAAAAGGAAATTGTTTTTCAAGAAAATAAGTCTTTGAAAAAGAAATTTTTGAAAAGAAAAAGAAAAGGAAAAAGTTTTTAAAAAGAAGAAAAATGATTCTTTATCTCATCATGCTTTACATGCCACCACTAATGAGATTAAAGATTTGAAAAAAAAATGGATGGTTTGAGTTCAACTTTGAACTCTTGTGCTTTTAATCATTCTAGGTTGGAGTCAATGTTTTCAAAGAAACAAACTCCACACATTCATGCACATCATAACCATGCATTTGCTTATGTTGCACAACATGATCACACTCCTACACATAAGCATACTAAGGTGTACGTATGTACACATTGTGGCCGCAAAGGCCATTTAGCAAAATTTTGTTATGATAGGTTAGATCATTTTAATTTTGCTAATAAAAGATTTTGGGTTCCTTACAAGACTAACCCCCAAGGACCCAAGAAAATATGGGTACCAAAACCCCCACCATTTGCTTTTGATGTAGGTGAGGGCTCTCACAAAACGTGAGAGGATCGGTGCCTTGGTAGTGGGTGCACTTGGACATGATGGACATACTTTTGGGATGCATCACTATCAAGGAGCTTTGGTGGAAAGACCACCATTTTTGAAGCTTTGGAGTTGGTATCAATCTCTAAAATCCTACTTTTTATTTTCATGCTAGTCTATTTATCATATTCATAGCATGTTCATATTTTTGTGTGCTTCATGTGATATTTACATGCTTAGATGTAGAATGTGTCAAACTTGCATGTATACATATACAAATAGTGAATTACAATTGATTCATATATAATTGAACTTCATGCTCATTTGTATCCACTATATGCATATGTATGGACTAGTTTTGATGATTCTCTTTTATACATATTTTGCCTTATTTTTATACTTTACTTCATGTATATGTATTTTTAATTCAAATCTAATAATATACATGTATACCCGTGAGTCTCTTGCCTTCATGCAACATCTTTAATAGACTCTTTTATATTTGGGATATGTATGTGTATTGTTAGGATTGGATAAATCATATATATACCTTGAAGTTTATTTTAAGATGAAAAATAAAAAAATTTCATGATTTATTTTTAATAAAAAAAATTTCATGTCTTGTCTAAAATGAGATTCATGTTTGATTGAGCTTCAATGTCTATTTTCATGAAAATGCTATTTACATAACCTTTGAACACTCATCTTTTACTTTTCAAGATAATTTTGAGCTTTATGGACTATGAGTGATTAAACTTTGATGTATTTAGTGTTGGCCCAAAGGCCTATCACCCTAGTTTTGATGATGATCAACTCATGAAGTTATATTTACTAATGATCTTGTGTTTAATTAGTGACAGATTCCTTATCAAGATCTTAGTAGGTGTGGAGCTTCAACAAAGGATTTAAAGACAAGTTGGAAGCTAGCACCGGTTGATTCACGAGCCTATGCATCAAGTACACATCTAGAGTTGAGCTCGGTGGATTACTTTTGGACCAAGTCAAGAAGATGAGAAGCCTTCAAGGGAAGACTTCAAGAAGTTGAAGACTTGTGTCTAGGTATAAGATTTTGTTTTGTTTTAGTTAAAATGTAAAGGATAGAATAGTTGTGGATTGCTCAAGTTCATATCACACACACACTCTTGATTTATATGTGTTTTCATAAAAGATTTTTAGTTCTAGAAAAATACCGTTTTGGTTTTTGGTGTTTCAAATATACATGTGTTTTTAACCAAAACCATTTTAGAACTCTCGACCGTTCTGCTAATCTACTCGACACTCTTTTAGTCTTTTAGTCATAACTTTTGATTCTCTTATTCAATTAACATGATTTAAATTGAATTTTAAAGATGACTTTCAGAGCTACATTTAATATTCAATAATCGTTTTCTGATTTAAATGTTAAGAATGTCAAATATTGGGTTGAAGTCTGAAAAACAGTTTACAGTTTCTGATTTGATACCTTTTAGTATTTTATTAATAACGTTCAAATCCGAATTGATATTGATTTGATTTAAGTTGCATTAGAAAGAAGACTTCAATATCTACAAATTCATCCTATATAATTATTCCCAAATTCGAATGTTTTAGACCTCAAAACTGTGCTCCAAGTTAACCCATTGCACAGAGGTCGATCGACCGGGCCGGTCGACCGACGTGCACAAAACTGTGCACGTTTTGTGCGGTCGACCGGGCCGGTCGACCGGAACTGAGAGCAGTGCTCTCTGTTCTTCCCGGTCGACCGGGCCAGTCGACCGGAGGCTGTAACGGTCAGATTTTTGACCGTTACCGGTCGACCGGCCGGTCGACCGGCAGCTCTGACAGACCCCAACGTCAGATTTTTCTGACCTCTATAAAAGGGGGTTTTGTCATTGTTTTAAGCCAAGATTTTTGGAGACCTTAGAGCTAGTTTTTCCCAGTCTTTCTGAAGGGTTTTTCTCCACAAAATTAGAGTCAATACTTCCAATTAAAAGGAGAGTTTTATCAAAGAGTGTAAAAGAGATTTTCTTGTGTTTTTCACCAAAGATTCTTTCCTTGCTTTCTCACACAACACTTGAGCATCCATTGAGCTATTCATTCTATAGGAGTGTTATTGTGAGAGGATTTTAGGTGATCAAGAGTTGTGATCACCAAAGTTCATCTTTGTTCTTTGAGAAGGCGACGGTTGTGTTCGCGGTTTGTTTCGGGTCCTAGTGAGGACTTGGTGTTGTTGGGTCCTAGTGAGGACTTGTAGCTTGAGGTGCGGCTCGACGAGCCGGTGGGCTTGTGGTGTGTAAGGGACTTGGGAGTCCGAGGGCTTGTAGGTGTTGCGGCACCAAGGGGAGATCCGGTTGGATCGTGCATAGTGGAAATCCTTCGTGTGTCGAAGGCGGGGATGTAGAGCAAGTGTGCTCGAACCTCGAAACATACCCTTGTGTTTGCGATTGCTCACTCTTGCTCTCTTTCTCACTTAGTCTCTTTTATATCTTGCATTACTTACATTGTCTTTACTTTACATTCTTGATATACCCTTGTGCTTATATTGTTATATACTTGCGTGGGATTGCTTGTTAACACTAGTATTCAACAAGAGCCAACGCGGCACCTCAACCCATTCAGGGGAATCTAGAGGAGCTTATCCAGAGCCTCGCAAGGGGAATTCGGCAACACTCTTGAGTTATACATAAGTGTTTAATTAAAAGAAATTTTATTTGGTCAACTTAGTTTTAATTCCGCATTATTTGTTCATAAGTGACCATTAGATTAGCCATCACCTATTCACCCCCCTCTAGGTGATCTTACAATTGGTATCAGAGCTAGTGCTCTTGATATTGGGTCTAACAACCTAAGAGTTAAAGATCTTCCTTTTAGGCTAATCACAATATTTTTGTACACACACACCTCACCATGGACTTCATGTCACCACCCACCTTTGATATTCTTAACATCCAAACTTGGAAGGTTAAGATGTCATTGTACCTCAAGGCCTTAGTAATTCATGCTTATCTTGCTACTACTAATAATGATTATTGTTCAAATAGCAAGTACATTGAGGCTAATGCAAAAGCCCTACATGCTTTAGTATCTTGCTTAGATAATGATTATTTGTCTAAGATGACTAATCTTGATTCGGCTTTTGTAGTATGGAACACCCTCATCTCCCTTGGCGAAAAGGATCTATACTATGCGGGGAGCGATTCGGACGTTGGAAGCGACATCTCCAACGTATGCTATATGGTCCAAGGGGATAACCCCCTTGAGGTAACTTCCGAATCCGAGGATGAGGATGCTACTATGTCATATGATGAGCTAAATTCATTTTGCCAATTATTGCTTGAGAGATATGACATAATTAAAAAGAAAATAAAAATTTGAAAAAGGATATTGCTTGCATGCATGTAGAACATGACTCTTTTAGAGATAACATTGCATGCTTGGAAAAAGATAACAAGAATTTGAAAAAGAACATTGATTGCATGCATGTAGAAAATGATTCTTTTAGAAATAAACTTGCATGTTTAGAAAAAGAAAATAAAGTTTTGAAAAATGAGAATGTTTCCTTATTTTCAAAATTAAATGATTTATGTGAAGGGAACACTATTTTGAAGGATAAGATTGATTTGGTGGAAAAACAAAAGGAAATCGTTTTTCAAGAAAATAAATCTTTAAAAAGAAAATTTGTTGAAAAAGAAAAGGATAATGTTTTTCAAAAGAAAAAGAAAAATGATTCTTTATCTCACCATGCTTTACATGCCACAACTAATGAGATTAAGAATTTGAAAAATAAGATAGAGAATTTGAGCTCTAATTTGAGCTCATGTGCATTCAATCATACTAGATTGGAATCCTTGTTTCAAAAGAAACAGTTCCTCATACTCATGCACATTCACATCATGCACATGCTTATGATGCACATCATGCTCACACTCCCACTCATAAGTATGCTAAGGTGTACATATGTACACATTGTGGCCGCAAAGGCCATCTAAGAAAATTTTGTTATGAAAGGTTAAATGTTCTTATTTTTGATAAAAATAAAAATGCTTGGGTTCCTTACAAGACTAACCCCATAGGACCCAAGAAAATATGGGTACCAAAACCCCCACCTTTTGCTTGTGATGTAGGTGAGGGCTCTCTCAAAACGTGAGAGGGATGGTACCTTGGTAGTGGATGCACTTGGACATGATGGACATACTTTGGGTTGCATCACTATCAAGGAATTTTGGTGGGTCAACCACCATGCTAGGAGCTTTGGAGTTGGTAACAATTTCTAAACTCCTATTTTATTTATGTACATGCTTTTATTTTCATAATATCATTCATAGCATGTTCATGTTTTAAGATTTTATGTGCTTCATGTGGCATTTACATGCTTAAATGTAGAATGCGTCAAAACTTGCATTTATACATATATGTATAGTGAACTACAATTGACTCATATATATTTGGACTTCATGCTCATTTGTATCCACTATATGCATGTGTATAGGCTAGTTTTGATGATTCGGTCATTTATACTTGTTATGCATATCTTTGATTTTACTTCATGTATATGTGTGTTTAATTCAAATCTAATAAATATACATGTATACCCGTGAGTCTCTAGCTTTCATGCAAATATTTGATAGACTCTTTTACAATTTTGGGATATGTATGTGTATTGTTAGATTTGTATAATTCATACATATACCATGAAGATTGTAGTTTTTAATAAAAATGATTTTGTTTTGATAACAATGATTTCTATGTGATTTGAGCTTCAATGACAACTTTCATGAAAATGCTATTTACATAACCTTTGAACACTCATCTTTTATTCAAAAATATATTTATGAGCTTTATGGACTATGAGTGCTTGGATTTTTATGTACTTAGTCTCATTCATGAAAAACATATGATTTGACATATTTGAAGGATCTTTAACTAGTTTTCAAAAAACAATTTATACTAGTTATGTATTCTTCAAATAGTTTTTGAGATTGTCACATGATTCAATTTTTCTTAAAATTTAATGCTTCATGATTTGAATATTCGTTTATATGTTAGTTTTTGTCAACACTAGGATTTATACTTGAACATATCATGGGCCTCAAAAGATCTATTAGTAAGTGTGCTTAAATGCTTATTTGAACCCTTGAAATGTACTTGTATTGCTTAGTTTTGATGATTCATACATATTTAAACTCATGTTCACCTTTTGGATTTGATTTATGATCATGTGCCTTTTATTTCATGTATATGTGTATTTTGCCAAACCTTAAAATATACATGTATAACTCTTGAGTCATTTGCCTTTCATGCAAATCTATATATGGACTCAATTGTGTTTTAAGGATATGTATGTATACTTAATGTCTTGTCAAAACATACATATATCTTGAAATATAAATTTTAGTTTTTAATAATAAAAAAATTTTTGTAATTTTTCAATAAAATTTTTGTGATGGATTTCATGATTTCAAAATTTTAAGGAATATTGAGTTTTATTGCTATTTTTCATGATACCATGTCCCACATAACACTATCCCACTCACTTCTTTTTGATATGGACTTTATGGATAGAGTGCTTTTTAGTGCCTTGTGTTTCATTGATATTTCATGAAAAACTTTTGATTTATTCCTTGATTGAAGGATTCCGTACTAGTTTGTTAAACACCTTCATTTAACTAGTTCGAATTCTTCATGTGGTAGATTATATGATATATACACTTAAGCTTAATTTTCAATTGGTATCATTGGATATTTTCAATTGGTATCAATTTGACCTCTTATGTATATACTCATATTTTTGCTTTCCCATATATGTATGTATCACCTTCAATTGATATTAGTTCTTCATACATATATATGATTTGTTGTGTCCTTGTATCTAAATGGACTTATATTTTTAAAGCACAAAGTTGTTAATGCTAAGCTTACTTCAAATCTTATTTATCTTCAAGCTTATGCATTGTATTTCATAATTGGTATCAAAATTCAAAATTTGGTTGTTCTACATTTGGTACCTTAAAAGAAAATATTATATTTTAAGATATTTCAAATTTTGTTTTCATAAGAAAATTTCAAAATTTTTAATTTGTATTGCCTATATGCAAGGAGAGCTTAACATCTCTTCTACATATAGATCTTCTTGATTGATTTAGATTACCCCTCCTTGATTTCTTTATTTTTTGACAAAAAGGGGAGAAATTTGTTTGATGTATTTTACTTTGAACCCTTTGTTGATGATTGACAAAAAGGGGAGAAGAATTTGAGATTTTATATGCATGTCTCCTTGTGTAAGGGGGAGAAGATTTTATGTTCATGTATATATGTTGTGGTTTGCAAATAATAGGAGAAAAAGATTTGATTTTGTGTTATCTCCATTCATTTGCATACATGTCATGTGCTTCATTGTCTTGCAAATAATAGGAGAAAAAGATTTGATTTTGTGTTATCTCCATTCATTTGCATACATGTCATGTGCTTCATTGTCATATCTTTATCATTATTTGGTATGCATGAGTTAAGGGGGAGCTTCTTTGAAGCTTTACTTTAATCCATGCATATATAACTTCATGAGTTTTGTCATCATCAAAAAGGGGGAGATTGTTGGCCCAAAGGCCTATCACCCTAGTTTTGATGATGATCAACTCATGAAGTTATATTTACTAATGATCTTGTGTTTAATTAGTGACAGATTCCTTATCAAGATCTTAGTAGGTGTGGAGCTTCAACAAAGGATTTAAAGACAAGTTGGAAGGTAGCACCGGTTGATTCACGAGCCTATGCATCAAGTACATATCTAGAGATGAGCTCGGTGGATTACTTTTTGGACCAAGTCAAGAAGATGAGAAGCCTTCAAGGGAAGACTTCAAGAAGTTGAAGACTTGTGTCTAGGTATAAGATTTTGTTTTATTTTAGTTAAAATGTAAAGGATAGAATAGTTGGTGGATTGCTCAAGTTCATATCACACACACACTCTTGATTTATATGTGTTTTCATAAAAGATTTTTAGTTCTAGAAAAATACCGTTTTGGTTTTTGGTGTTTCAAATATACATGTGTTTTTAACCAAACCATTTTAGAACTCTCGACCGTTCTGCTAATCTACTCGACACTCTTTTAGTCTTTTAGTCATAACTTTTGATTCTCTTATTCCATTAACATGATTTAAATTGCATTTTAAAGATGACTTTCAGAGCTACATTTAATATTCAATAATCGTTTTCTGATTTAAATGTTTAAGAATGTCAAATATTGGGTTGAAGTCTGAAAACAGTTTACAGTTTCTGATTTGATACATTTTAGTATTTTATTTATAACTTTCAAATCCGAATTGATATTGATTTGATTTAAGTTGCATTAGAAAGTAGACTTCAATATCTACAAATTCATCCTATATACTTATTCCCAATTCGAATGTTTTAGACCTCAAAACTGTGCTCCAAGTTAACCCATTGCACAGAGGTCGGTCGACCGTGCCGGTCGACCGACATGCACAAAACTGTGCACGTTTTGTGCGGTCGACCGGCCGGTCGACCGGAACTGAGAGCAGTGCTCTCTGTTCTTCCCGGTCGACCGGGCCCAGTCGACCGGAAGGCGTAACGGTCAGATTTTTGACCGTTACCGGTCGACCGGCCGGTCGACCGGCAGCTCTGACAGACCCCAACGGTCAGATTTTTTCTGACCTCTATAAAAGGGGGTTTTGTCATTGTTTTAAGCCAAGATTTTTGGAGACCTTAGAGTTAGTTTTTCCCAGTCTTTCTGAAGGGTTTTTTCTCCACAAAATTAGAGTCAATACTTCCAATTAAAAGGAGAGTTTTATCCAAGAGTGTAAAAGAGATTTTCTTGTGTTTTTCACCAAAGATTCTTTCCTTGCTTTCTCACACAAACACTTGAGCATCCATTGAGCTATTCATTCTATAGGAGTGTTATTGTGAGAGGATTTTAGGTGATCAAGAGTTGTGATCACCAAAGTTCATCTTTTGTTCTTTGAGAAGCGCCGGTTGTGTTCGCGGTTTGTTTCGGGTCCTAGTGAGGACTTGGTGTTGTTTGGTCCTAGTGAGGACTTGTAGCTTGAGGTGCGGCCCTCGACGAGCCGGTGGGCTTGTGGTGTGTAAGGGACTTGGGAGTCCGAGGGCTTGTAGGTGTTGCGGCACCAAGGGGAGATCCGGTTGGATCGTGCATAGTGGAAATCCTTCGTGTGTCGAAGGCGGGGATGTAGAGCAAGTGTGCTCGAACCTCGAAACATACCCTTGTGTTTGCGATTGCTCACTCTTGCTCTCTTTCTCACTTAGTCTCTTTTATATCTTCATTACTTATATTGTCTTTACTTTACATGCTTGATATACCCTTGTGCTTATATTGTTTATATACTTGCGTGGGATTGCTTGTTAACACTAGTATTCAACCAAGAGAGCAACGCGGTACCTCAACCCATTCAGGGGATCTAGAGGAGCTTATCCAGAGCCTCGCAAGGGGAATTCGGCAACACTCTTGAGTTATACATAAGTGTTTAATTAAAAGAAATTTTAATTTGGTCAACTTAGTTTTTAATTCCGCATTATTTGTTCATAAGTGACCATTAGATTAGCCATCACCTATTCACCCCCCCTCTAGGTGATCTTACAATTAGTATGATTCATGAAATACATATGCTTTGATTCCATGATTTTGAAGGATCTTAACTAGTTTTTCAAAAATTATTTTAACTAGTTAATTGTTCTTCATTTGGTAGAGTTTTTTAAACAAAGCTTATTTTTCAAATCTATTTTTGAAAACCCCTACCATCAATGGGAGGATGATGGGCGACCATGCTTATGTATGCTCTATATTGAAAGAATCAATGATACATGTGCATGAGTTGGGTGGTAGTATATGAGATATATACTTGATTTACATTGTTATTTCAATTGGTATCATTGAAATTCTTTCAATTGGTATCTAAATTGATAATTTTTGTATATACTCATACTTTGTTTTCTTATATATGTATGTATCACGTCAATTGGTATACTCATTTCATACATATATATGATTTTCATGTGCTTAATTTTCATTTGGTTCACATTTTTAAAAGCACAAAGTTTGTGATGAAAAATAAAATTTTTTTTGGATCATTATGTTTACCATGATATCAATATGTTTCAACTTCATATTTTTTAATTTCAATTGGTATCAATATAATTTACAAAA
>JAVJIF010027113.1:0-61696 GCA_038442645.1 Agave tequilana
ATACTTCCCCATTTTCTTACTTCCGTCCACTTCCTTGCAACCAAACACATAACCAAACACGCCCTAAAGATTGTTGCGGCTCCAATCAGAAACTTTCTAATGATTGCTCAGCGTCTGTTTTTTGTCTTCACTCTTGATTCCCAAATTCAATTGGCATTTTATGTACGTTCACTTTCAACGGTCACACACTTTCAATGAGTCACACACAAACTCTCAATTACACGTATGAGAAACTGAAATTGAGCATAATGTGTTGTTTGCATATAAATGCCTGTGATGGAGATTTTCTGGCACGATTGATCGAACAATCAACCTCACACCACAAGCGAGAGAGTATCTTGATTATTTGAGTGATAATTGAATATTTCAACACAGTAAACATGCTGAGACAAAAAAAATTTACATGAAAAATCAAATTGGGAAAATTCAGGGAGATGCTGACCTGAATGATACGAATAGTACATGAACATCTACTTACAACAGTAAATTGTAAAGTCACCTAGAGGGGGGTGAATAGGTGATGGCTAATCTAATGGTCACTAAATGCCAAATAATGCGGAATTAAAACTATTAAGACCTAAATAAACTTCTTACATTAACACCACATATAACACAAGAGTGTTACCGAATTCTCCGTGAAGGGCTCTGGACAAACTCCTCTAGATTCCCCTAGATAAGGGTTGAGGTGTCGTGTTGGCTCTATTGGTTAAATACAAGTGTTAGCAACAAAACCCAAGCAAGTATAACAATTAAGCACACAAGTATATCAAGCATATAAGATGAACACAATTTAAGCATGCAAGATATAACAAGAGATAGAGAGAGAGAGAGAGTGTGTGAGCAATCGCAAACACAAGGGATTTGTTTCGAGGTTCGAGCACACTTGCTCTGCATCCCCCCTTCTACACACGAAGGATTTCCACTATGCTTGATCCCAATGGATCACTCCTCGGTGCCGCAACCTAACAACCTTTGGACTCTCTAGTCCCGTACACACCGCGAGCCCTACAAGCTCGCCGAGGCCGCACCTCAAACCAAGAGTTCACACACGAACTCTAAACAACGCGAACACACTTGTCCGCCTCCTCAAAGAACAAAGAAAGATTTCTTGGTGATCTAAACACTTTGATCACCAATAAACACTCTCACTACAACACTCCTATAGAATGAATAATCAATGGATAGCTCAAGTGTGGTGTGAGAAAACAAGGAAAGAGATGGTGGAGGAAAACTCAAGAAAATCTCTTTTAAACACTCTTGATAAAACTTCCCTTTTGATAGGAAATATTTGCTCTCAATTTTGTGGAGAAAAACCTCTGAAAAGAGTAGGAAAAACTAGCTCTAAAAGTCTCCAAAAATCTTGATCAAAACAGCCCCCAAATGCCCCATTTTATAGAGTTTGGAAAACTAGCCGTTGGGGTCTGACAGAGCAGTCGGTCGACCGCCCGGTCGACCGCCAACGGTCAAATTTCAGACCGTTGTGCCATCGTCGACCGGTCGGTCGACCGAGGCCAGATACAGAGATCACTGCTTTCTGTCCGGTCGACCGGTCGGTCGACCGGGGCCTTTCCAGAGAGCAGAGCTCTCTGGACGGTCGACCGGGTCGGTCGACCGGCCACCTGCCAGAACTGGCGTGCACATCTGTGCACGTCGGTCGACCGCTCGGTCGACCGGCTGAAGCCAGGACAGAACTGTAAAGGGATTTAAAACTAGGTCTTTTGGCTCACATAAAATCCATAAATTCACAGAAAATCTACAAAATAGTTTCACCTATACTTTGATAAACAAACATGCTTGCACAAAATTAAGACATGTTATAAATGATTTGGACTATTTTGTGTAACTTGAAAAAATTGGTTCAAAAGAAAAACAGTATTTTCCAAAACTTGATTTTTTTCAAACTTCTCCAAATACAAAAACAAGATATTTAAACAACTTTTAAAGCATAGGGTGCATGGATATGATCCACTACACAAACATGGTGAAATATCTATGTTTTTGACATTAAGCTCTAAATATGGTTTTGGTTAAACATATGTAAACTATAATACCAAAAACCAAAATGATATTTTGTCAAAGAGAAAAATCTTTTCTAAAGCAAACTAAATCAAGAGTGTGTGTGTATATGTACTTGAGCAATCCACCAACTATTCTATCCTTTACATTTTATCTAAAAATAAAATCTTCTAAAAACAAACCTAAACTCAAGTCTTCATCTTCTTGAAGTCTTCACTTGAAGTCTTCTTGATTGGTCCAAACACACCGTGCAAGCTCCAAAACTTGACTTGAAATCCTTTGTTGAAGTTATGCACCTACTAAGATCTTGATCATAAATCTATCACTAATTAAACACAAGATCATTAGTACAATAACTACATGAGTTGATCATCATCAAAACTAGAGTGATGAGCCTTTGGGCCAACATAAATAAGAAAAGACATGTGAACAAACACTCACATGAAATGACGCGATTTTGATCCGAATCATCGTCTGATCTTCACTGCACGAGCCGGTACGGGTATCTAGATCATCCCATGGGTCGACTTTCAAACTGCCCGTTTATCGGGTCCATAACGGGCACCATTATGAACCTCCTGCAACGGGTCCAAATCTCACAAACAGGTTCAAATTACTGTAACATTTAACTGAACACACATAATACACTAGTACATATACATACACACACGTTCTAATGCATATACCCAAGCATACATTATACATACATGTGTACACCAAAATACATACATTTATACGAGTATACACATGCATACATACATATACACCCACATATACATCAATATATATATATTCCCACGTACTCATCCATGCACATGGCACTCAAAACACCCAGATAATATACACTAAAACATCATTACATACAATATGAACACACACATCTAAACACATATATTGTACATTAATAAACCCACACCTTTCATCACATAAAACACCACATACATTTACAGGGAGGGAGAACTGGAAATAGGGGGAAAATAAGAGATACTCATGGCCGGGGAAAATAAGGGCGGCCACGGGGAGGCTCGCGACGATCTCTGTCGACGACGGAGCTCGCGGAGGATATCGAGCTGCCGGAAACTCGCGGAGCTCACCGGAGAGAATGCGGGTAAGGGTGGTGCAACCATGGTCTTGGAGAAGAGGAGTTGGGTGATGAAGGGCAGGGAGAGTTCACGCCAATGGCAGGGGGTTGCGGTGGGCTTCATGACTTTGACACCGGCCCGACGTCGATGGAGGAGAGGACCGCCAGCCAAAGTGAGACATGGGTGTGCGTGGAGGAGGCCATGGGAGTCCGGGCTGCCGTGGGATGAACCGTGTGTTGCAGGTCGAGGTGGGGATTGCTAGCGCATGGCGAGGGAAGGGGTTGCTGCAATGGGCTGCAAGGGCTGATGCTCCCGAGGCATGGAGAGATGGGCCCGGGGTGCTGCTTGTGCGGCCAAGAGGAGGATCTGTGGCAAAGCCCTGGTGGGGGTTGTGCTCGGGTCTGCACCATGGAGGTAGCCAAGGAAGGTGGGAGTTTGTGGGTTTGCAATGGGAGAGTAGCACGATTGCGACGCGGAGAGGGATGCGGTCGTGGGACTTGCAGCAACGAGCAGCCATGGGAGATGGGGAGGTTAGGCTGTGGTATAGGCGCTGTAGGGAGGAAGATGGATGGGTCATGGGGCTTGGTTTGGGCTTGCGGCGCTTAAAGGAGAATGGCAGGAGGTGGCTGTGATGGCGGGGAGAAGAGAAAGAAGAAAGAGGAGCGGAAAAGAAAGAGATTAGGGTTAGGTTAGGGTTATGAATAGGATTAAGTAGGGATTAAATTGAGTTAGGGGTATCGGGTTCTCAATGGGTTTGGATAAGGGTAATGGGTATAGGTTAATGCTATTGGGTATGGCTTTGTGTAGTGGGCTAGAAGCAACCAATAGAAATAATAATAATTAATAAGAAAGTTTAACAATATTACTAATGATAATTATTAAAATAGTAGCAATAATAAAAATAATTAACAACTATCACTACTACTAAAAACATAATAACAATAATAATAATAAAAACAACAATAACAATATATTAGCAATAACCATGATCTTAATTAACAATACTATTTAATGAAAATAATTTATAATAATAACAACAACGAAAATAATAATACGTAACAATACTAAACAATACTAATAATAACACAACAATAATATTAATAATAATAACACTATAATAAAAATAATCATAAAATAGTGCAATAGTGACAATCCCTATTGATAATAATAATTAATAATAAGTAATAAAATAATAGTAAAACTAATAAGCATATTAATATTTTATCTCTTTAAAATTATTTGTATATTTAATAATAATAAGTATAAACTAAGTTAACTAATAATAATAAAACAACTAGTAAAACAAGTTAAATACTTAAAAAAATAAATACAATATTTTAAAGTAGGGATATTACATGTGGGTAGTGTGACGCAAGGGCCAGGACAGTAAGGAGAAGAGGTCGTGGCGATTTCCATCGGAACGAGAGCAGAAGAATAACCGTAGCCGTGAGAGGCAAAGGCGGGGATCACCGCCAAGATCTTTGAAGGGCTGCGGCGACACGACAACCATAAGCTCCACAAGCACGTTGACGAGAATGACTTGCTGTGGGGATAAAAATCGGCTCACCATAGATTGACCCACCACGCCATGCTTCCCAAAATACTGAGTACATGTACGTGACGATGACCAATAGATACTCACGAAAAATCAAATCTCTTTAATGAATACTTTAAGCTGTCAATAACGAGCAGGATAGCACACATATAGACATATACAATCAAGCGCAGAGATAAAAAACACATATATGAAATACTGATTCATCAATAATATCATCAATCGTATCTGAATAATACAATTCAAATACGGGAAATTATACTTACGGGGGTAACAACTGAACCATAATGTGTTCTACGGTCAACTCTTTCATGCTGGTTTCTCTGGTCTAGATATTGAAAAATAATATAAGTCTATCAGAGCCAGACCAACAAGTGTATAGAGGAAGAGAGAATATGAAAAACACAGTGGTAGTACAAGCAAGACATCAAAGTAATAAGAAGAACATGTATGACAATATCGATAACTGAAAGTAATAACAATAATGAGAATAATAAGAACAATAGATCATGTACAATGTCCATGCATACATGTCGTGACATGAATATAATGAACATGAGATGTCCTGGACGAATAAATATCGTGTAACATAATCACAAAATCACAATAACACAGGATCACAAGTTAAAATTATATGACAAGTACAGAAATATCATGTGATCAAGATAATATATGTCACATGAGTCTCAAGTGTCAGCATCACGAAAACATATGTCAGGTACCAGATTACGTAAAAGAACATTACGAGGTAAGCTAACTAGATCACTAAAGACAATGCAGGATATGATGCAAGTGCCTATGTCTAGTATTTTATTAACCTTATACTGATGCAACTATCGCGTGCCCCATCTCACAGGACGACTGCATATGATCGGAGAAAAGAAAGTATAACATGATTGCGAGACAACACTGATAACCATGAATATGATGTCAAGAGATAACAATCAAAGGATAATATCACAATCAACAAGAAAGTCAAAGAGAAGGAAACTGTGCACACTCTCCTCTTGTCGTGGGGTCAGGTTGTCCCTTAACAACAACTGGTACTAGGTCAGGTTCGCAGCCTAGATAATTAAATAACTCACGTTAGTCTTACTTTCCTAAGTCTTCGGAGTAAGTATCTTATTTATATTGAAATGGTATCGACTGTATCTATGTTCATTACTTTAAATATTTTGTTCAGTGTTATTATATTAATTATTTTAGAAGCTATTTAAATACTGGCTATTTATATTTCAATAATCACTTCAATCACTAATTAGTTTTTCATTACAAATAATTACTAATTTTTAATTAGTTATATGAATTCATGTTACTAATTGATATCTAGTAATAATTATTTAACATTTGTACTAGCTCTAAAATTAACTATTTATATAGATACCACTCTTTTAATATCTAAAATACTAATTATTTACTATTTGTACAAATATGGAATGTATCAACTTGATTATCTTACTAGTGTGGTAGATTAATTACTAATTTAGTATTGAGTATCTAGTAATTAATAAAATACTAGTTATTTAATTGCATATAATGCGAGTTTAAATACTAATTATTGATTAATATTAACCATTGGTCAACTAGTCAGCTAATTAAATCGATCTTTATATTATTAGTTTATTTATTAATCTACACACTCACTAAAATTCCTTTTATTCATCTAATATAAATTAGTTTATTACTAATTCTAACTAATCATTCTCATTTTACTAATGATAAATGATTTATATATGTGGATAATAAAAGGATCAGAATTCTTACCTCTCTCACGTGGGTCCCCCTCATCTCTCCTCTTCTTCTTCTCTCTCTGTTCCTTTCTTTTCTCTCTGTTTTTTTTTCCCCTGGTTCAGCCGACAGCAAGAAGAGAGAGAGGGGGGGGGGGGGGGGGGGGGGGGGGCACGAGTTGTGGTATGGGTTGTGTGTGCGAAGCTTGCTTATAGGCGTGCCACGGCGGTGGAGAGGTGGCTCGAGAGTGTTCGAACGTGGGACATGGTCTGAAGAGGCAAGCTTGGGGTTAGAGGAACGTCCCATCAACCGGACGTCGGCCGAACTCTCCAGATCCGAAGGAGGAAGAAGCGGAAATGGGTTTTTTGTAAATATCAATTGTTAGGGCTCTCAGTGTAAAATTATATTATTTAATTAATTCAAAATTTCGACAGTTCTGTTAAAATGTAGGGGGTTTTGTGCAAAACTTAATAATTTAGGGTTCTATGTACAAATACCGCATATAAAACAAGTTTCGAATTTTAAAAATCTGATGTGGCGCTGACATGGTAAGCCACGTCAGCGTACACGAGCGGCCACCCGCCCGCGTGCGCAGGCACGCGCCGTCGTTTGGCGGTTTGCGTTGCCACGTGGCGACGCGTGACTGGTGAAATTTGATTTTTTTATTATTTTATTTAATTATTATTTGATAAATCCCTATCAATTCAGAAAAATTCTAAAAAAAAACCCTCAGAAGTAGAAAATATCGTTCCGATCCACACAACAAAATTGGATTCATAAATTTCATCTGTGATTGTTAATTAAAAATCATGCGCTGATTATCAGCTATACTAGTTGACCTCAGATTTGAGTTTTTTTTAAAAATTTTAAAAAATCAAAAAATTCAAAATATTAGGAAATGATATATTGAGTTGAAATGGGTTCAGTTTGGCTACTAAGATGGTCAAATCGGTATTGACACACTACATTTGGAATCGAGGATTACACGAAGTTTGGACGCTCATCGGATAGCTTGACTTTATCTGGGTCAATATGAATCCCTTTTGACGTGACAATGAATCCTAAGAACTTGCCACTCGAAACCCAAAGAATGATTTTGTGGGATTCATTTTCAGTCGACGAGCTCGCATTATATCGAACATTGTTCTCAAGTCACGAGGATGATCATTCTTATCGCGACTTTTAACAGCAATGTCGTCGACATTAACATTCTACCGTCTTTCGGAGGTGGTCGCCGAAATTGTACTCTTTGCATGTTGATAAGTTGCTCCCTCGTTCTTCAATCCGAAGGGCATCATGGTATAGCAGTATACCCCCAACGGTGTCCTGAAAGATGTATGTTTTTTGACATCATGATACATCTTGATTTGATTGTATCCCGAAAACCCATCCATGAAGACATTCATTCAAACCCACACATATTGTCAATCATGACATCGGTGATGGGCAATGGGAATTCGTCTTTGGGACAGGCTGTATTGAGATCACGGTAGTCAATACAGATCCGAATTTTTCTATTCTTCTTAAGAATGGACACAATGTTAGTAACCCAATCTGAATGTTGTTCCTCCCGTATGAAACAACATGCGATGAGTTTATGGACTTCGGCTTCAATAGCTTCCATAATGTTCGGACGAAATCATTGTCGTTGTTGCTTGACTGGTTTGGCGTCAGGCTTGATATTCAGACGATACATGGCTACTTGCGGATCAAGTCCGGGCATGTCTTCATAGTTCCATGCAAAAACATCTATATACTCTCTACGAGTACAATCAATTCTTCATTCTCCGTAAGTGATAAGCTCTCACTTATAAAGATGGGTTTAGAGTTGTCTTAACTACCTAAGTTAACCTGAATCACCTTGTCTTCAGTAGGTGGTTCGCGTTGTTCGAATCGCTTTTCCCACTGAAAATCCAGTTGCTGAACCCATGGTTCAACATCAATAGCTTCCGCAGGCTCCAATTGACTACTTGAAGTCATATTAACGAAGAGATTCTCGAACATCGTTCCCACACTGACATCTGACTCCCACTCGAAGGAAGAGGCAGAGCGTGATGTGATTGGTTTGTTGTCTTCGAATCGAACCGATGTAGAAGGTGGAGGTCTAACATACCCCAACCCTTGTGTGTTTTATTATAGTAATTTGCCGGTTTCCCTTTTGGCACGAAATTATGTAGAAAATCACGTCGTCATTTTTGAAATTTAGGTCACTCTTACGCTGCAGGCTGTATCTTATTTTTCTCATCATATGTTGGTGTTGATCGTGCATAATAGAAAAATTGCGGGGGCTCTGAGTCTGAACTTGAATCTGTCCGTAGACCTTTGTAGATGGCTCTACCGAATATTATTGGTGATTGACTCCTTTTAGATGGACGGATCATGAAGACGGACCCTTCCACACATTCCACAGATATACTTGGCAAGCTTGTTTATGCAAGGGCATGTGTAGAGAGTTATTGGCGACAAATTCAAACAATTCGACACTCACTGGATAATCAAAGCAAACATTATCATTAATCACTCATTCATCATCATCCTCAGAGGGATTATTACACTGATGATTGAAACATGCTACCATTGGTTGACTGACTAAAGTAGCTGGCATGTCTTCTTTAGACTCTGAATCTGCCTCATTGCCACTGTCATTATTGTCAGGCAATGGTTCTTTTGATGTTTTCCGATTTCCTGATATAGGAGGGCATCAGTAAAGTAGTTCTCCACCCCTTTGAATGGTTATTTCTCAGCGAACACCGTCGTAACCGTTGTATCATCCTCCACGTACTTGAAGCATTGGTGCACAGTAGAGGGAACAATCCAGTTAGCGTAGATCCAAGGTTGTCCTAATAACAAGTTATATGAAGTGTCAGCATCAATGACATAACACGTCACTTCTGATTTCAGATTCCCGATTCGACAATGGAGTCGAATCTTTCCAAGTGGGTGACTACTCCCTGCGTTAAAAATCATATATCGTAGTAGTGGTTGCGGATAACCGATACAGTGGTATGCCAAGGAAGTAGAGGAGCCTTTTGGGGATGATGCTGAGTGCAGACCCTGGATCAACTTGTACTCTTTCGATGTACGTCGAATCAATGTATCCGGTATAGTACAAAGGTCGATCGTGTTTATTATCCTTGAGGAGCATATCCTTAGCTGTGAAAGTAATAGCAGGTACCTTTAACTGGACATGATGACATTCAGCACACGAGGTTGAGTGTCGTCCTTAGGGGTTTCTGGCATATATGTCAGAAATGATTCTGAATTAGCCAATGCATCCCTGAGTGCTTCTCTTGTCTCCTTTGAGAGGTGAAGCAGCTCATGTATGGTGATACGAGCGGGATATTAGCCAGCTGGGCCAATATGTCAAAGCGAAAAGGGATGTTAAGTCCCAGGCCTGAAGGTTTCTTCAGGACATGATCAAACCTGACTTCTTTTTGCTTTTCTTTTCCCGAGGTCGGGACCGGAGCTAGCATGGGTACTTGTACTGATGTCGTTTGCTGTTGTGTCTCGTCAGTGATTTGATCATACTGTTTTAAGTATGATTTTCCGGATCGAGTACCCGCCGGCTGAGGTATATCAGCTTGTGTTATGCAAGCACGCCTCTCACTTTCAGAATCGCTAAGAGAAGCTGTTGTCACATTACCGTCATATGGTAGGACAGAGATAACGTGGCAGGATTTGCCTTTCGACTTGGGTTTCTGCGAATCCATTGCTTGTCTTGGGCAAGGTCTAGGTGTATCCACATGATATCCCATGTTATTATGTCAAGGGAACGAAACCCTTAATCTCCTGATATTTAGCTGAAGGATCGTTTACCTCCAGTCATGCTTCAGGGATGGGAAAAGACCCATCAGGAACTGTGACTTTTGGGGTCTTGCCGAACTCAAGGGTCACCATGTTTGCAGTGACTTTCTTTTGTTCTGACGTTAGAGTCAGAACTCCGGCATCGACCAAAACCTGAATTTTGTCCTTAAGGACAAAGCACTTGTTAGTAGGATAATGGACCATCCTATGAAAGAGGCAATAGTTGGGATCGTTTGTACGTCCTACTTGGTTAGGGTATCAAGCTTCTAGCAGTTTCAATTTATTTCCTTTATGGAGTAAATGGAATATTATAATCACCTGCTCGTCTTTGAAGGAGTATTGTTTTGGAGGGAACTTAAACTCCTAATTATTGACGCCGCTCTTCTTGGTCTTTAGAGGAACGTCCCCTGACAATTCAACAGACAAGATCTCTTTCTCTTTGACTGGGAAGATTGTGCCATGTCGCTGCGCCCCTTATTGTTCATACCCCGTTTGCCTTTAGAGGTAGATGGTTCAAATTTTTTAGCCGACTTTTATCTCAGTTTGTTCAACTAGTTCTTTTCAGGTATGGGCTTTGACAGCTCCCATACGAATCTCTACTTAGTCCAAGAAGTTATGCCTACATGTCTGCAAGAGTATGGGTAATGGCATCCCTGCTGGACACATCAGAGATAAATTTCTGAACCGCTTAATGTAGTCACAGAAAGATTCTCCTTTCCTCTGTACAGTGGAGAGGAGTTTATCCATGGTTACCTCGGTGTCGTCCTCGTAAAAATGAGAAAGAAATCGAGTCTCTAAGTCAATCCAGGAATTGATAGAGCCTGGAGGAAGGCTTCAGAACCAGTCAAATGCTACTCCATTCAGGGTGCCAATGAATAGTCTGGCCATAATAACATCGTTATCTATAACGTTACCGGTCTGAGACCGGAAGTAATAAATGTGCTGGTTTGGCGAGCTCTTATCATCATACGTATGTAACGTTGGTGGCTTGAACTTTGGCGGATATGGTACCGAATCCCATTCCAAGGGGTAAGGACGAGTCATGCCTGCCTTCTTCAATTCATCCCTCTGAGTTAGGGATGCGATTTGAGCTTGGATGCCTTTAAGAACTTCAGCATCAATGGAAGAACTTTTTTTTGACTTCTCAGTCTTAGGTTGCTCATCATCATTATGTTCCTCCTCATTATGATTACTCCCGGTATCATTGTTATTTCGGTTAGTGAGGAGTTAAGCGAGCATCTGTTGAATGTTGTCCAAGGCTTCTTACTGGGCCTTGGAGGTTTGCTCCTGAGTTTCCAACCGTCGACGGAGGTCATCATTACCGTTATCAGCCATATGCATTGACACTCTGTCCGTTCGTACCGAGCTGACTGTTGCTGAAGAGACATACCCACTGTCTCCCCCCTCATCATCAGACCATTGAACTAACTTTTTCATTGGTTCTGGTGATGTTATTCCAATCGAAGAGGATGGCTGCTCATAATTATAGGGTATTGCCACCCTAAATCTGGTGCTTCAAAACACACCTTCTTCATCTACCAAGACTTGGCCTAAGGCAGGGCTATAATCTTGGTTTGGAGAACTGAACGAAGGGGAATTAGTACCACACGGCGCTCGTCTGCCCCTATGCGGTTCCTATCATGTTGGCGGATGCAGAGGGCAGATCTGGTAGATTTCGCGATTGCTCCTTTTGTGATGCTTCATAGGAGCTCGCACCGATAGTCGATTAAAAACTGACTGTCAGTTTGGAAGGGTGGCGGGCATTGGTCCTAGTCGGCAATGGACTGAATGGACCGTCACCAGCTGACATCCCACTTGTTGACAACAAGAGGGGGAAGTTTGAAGTAATTCTAACTTCCGCTTGTTAGTTAAGAACTCTCGCAGGTCAGGATTAGCCGAGTTTAAGCTATCCACTGCGGAGACCCGGACGGAACGTGTACTGGACTGTTCAGGTGATTTTGAAATCACCTTTTTGCTTAAAGCTGTATTTGCAGGGGCGAACTTAGCACCCGTACACTTTGGAAGCGAAGCACAGGACGATGCCTCATTCTTTGCATTACCGCAGAGGCGATTAGCACTACATAGTGCGTTAGTTCTAACTTCGCGGCTGAGAACTCTGGTAGCACCCTTGGGCGCTGAAGCTGCATAAGCACCGCTATCAGCACCCAGGGATAATCCCTTAACTTCGCTCTGAAGAGCGGACTTAGCACTGGAAGATTTTGAGAGCGAAGCACACTGTGGTGCTTTGTTCTCAGCCTTGTAGCGAAGGTGGCTAGCACTGCTGAGTGCTTCAGTTTCAACCTTGCGGCTGAGAACTTTGTTTGTACCCGAGGTAATGGCATTGTGTTAGCCAAGCCATCGGTGAGAACGAGGTTGGCGTAAGGAGTTACTGCTCCTAGATTGGACGAAGGCAGAGTTATCAATCTAGCCTCGCGGTTAATAGCCTCGGCGAAGCTGCCAAACTGGATAGGCAATTTGCCTTTATCTTCGCGTGATAGGCGAAGTTGCAGTGGTGCTTCGCCTGGTGGAACTTCGCCTGAAGCTTCACACGAAGCTTTCTTCTTTGGCTTCCACGTCTGCTTGGGGAGTGAAGTTTTAGGTTCGTAGGGAACCTGGCTGGCCTTGTGTAAGGCACTTTTAGCCCAAGTGGAGGAGGCTAAGAGGAGTTGGGACGAGGCTCGTCCAGTTGCTTACCCGGCTAAGGTTGGCTTCTGCTCTGAAGACTTGGCCACCGAGATCTTCCTGTGCTTCCGAGCGTGCAGCATTGGACTACCTACAGAGAGCAATTCTTTGAATTTTTCTTGATCGAAATGAATGACCAAGTTTTCGAAAAGAACGAGCTCAAGACTCTGATCGTTGCATTGCGACACTGTCTCCTTGTTACGCCAGAAGACGTATTTTCCCAGTGGAGTCGCTATCTTGTTTTCCATTGAAAACTTAAAGTTCATGGGAAAACTTACAAAAAAGGTAGAGGAGCAAAATTACAAGTAATAAAAAAAAATTACAAGGAGATTTCTGAGAAAATGTGCTGGTAGGAATCTAATCAGCGCGCGATCATTTTATCCCTTTGATGATGCAATCGATCAGGTGATCGAACTGCTTCCTAATAAGACTCCGTTCTCGCTTGGTTTAGGAAATCAGATAACAGAAGATCAGTAGAGTCCTTTTGCTAGGAATTCTGCTCTTTTCAAGCCAATCTCCTCTCTGTTTGTCCCTTTGTGTCCGTGTGTGTCCCCTTGTGTTCAGTCAGGGACTATTTATAGCCAAAAGTGGGGAGTTATCGCCCCTTTGAATTCAGTAAAGCTGATGCGAAGCTTTTTGTGAGCTTCTGGCGAAGTTAGAGGGTCCGTGTGAACGTCTTCTTGTTGTTATGGCTCAATTGTCTGCACTTAATGTGGGACAAAGTGGGCGGGTGTAACTGCCCACTTAAAGTGGCGTTAATCCCACTAAATTAGTAGGGTTCACCTATTAATCCCTCGTGGGATTTTAAAACGGTCAATTTGATGACCTGGCAAAGCTCATTGCGGATCTAGATCATGCGAAGTTAGATCACGCGAAGTTAAGACTTAGCTCATAGCTTCAGGCAAAGTTTCCTTCAGGGCCTCGTTTGAAGCTAAGACTCAATTCATGGCAGAGCTATAACCCGGCCCATAGTGGTGCTAAACCAGCCAGGGATAAGGCTTCTAGCGCGAAGCTCTTGGATCAGACTAAAGGGAAGTTTCAAGCGGAGCTAATAGTTAGCCTCAAAGCGAGGCTACCAACCAAGCTTAGGCGAAACTATTAGTTCCATGCAGAGCTATGAAGCTTACCTTAGGCTTATGCCTGGCTAAGTATTGAGCTAACTTAGCATCTTAAACCTACTTGGGTCTCTCCAAAAGGCAATTATGACTTACTATCTGCTTTACTGGATTAGTAATGTCTATGTTTCTATCTTGTGTCTGGTCATCAGCTTGTCTTCGACTTATTTTTGTAGATGTCGATAAGTTAGACATCGTTCAGACCGGTTGGAGATGAATACGAGAGTTCTGCTTTTTTCAAGTGTCAACAACAACTTCAATAACAAAATACAGAATAAAATGGAACATACAATTTTTTTTTGTTTGCTGATCAAGTAATGTGCTTGAATGGAGGTCATATATTAGTGTTGGCCTAGAGGCCCTTCACTCTAGTTTTGATAATGATTAACTCATGTAGTTATTGTTTACTAATACTTGTGATATTTAGTTTCAGATATTTGATCAAGATATTAGTATGTGATTAGCTTCAACAAAGGAATTTTGGAGCTAACACAAGGTGATTCAAGAGCTCGCGGGTCAAGATCGCATCTAGTACTCAGTTGGAGTCAATCTCGTTGGATCACGTTTGGATCGAGTCAGCTTCGAGAAGGAGTTCTATAAGAAGATCTCGGTTTGTCTAGTTTATGGTTTAGATCTTGTGTTAAAGATTAGATAGTATTGATATGCAAAAGTTCACAATACACACACATGTTTTAAGCTTATCATGTTTTATTTTCGGTTTAACTGGTTTTAGATTTCTAATTCAAATATATGATTTCATGAATAGATAGAATCAAAACAAGTTTACATGATTTAATGTATATTAGATTTGATCTATATACATTTATACTTCATCTATTTAGAAAAACTTATTTTGATAGTCTATTTCATGAGTTTGGAGTTTTGTATTTAAACAAAACTAATTTTGGATTTCATGTCAAAAACATAGATATAATATCTTTCATGTATATTGGATTCTATCCATATACAACATGATTAAAAGTTATTTCAATATCTTGTTTTTGTATTTGCATGAGTTTTGGAGAAAACGGTTTTCCATTTCAAAATCCTAGTTTTTGAAAAATACGGATTTTGGTTTAAGACAAATTATTAAGAACACAAAAATGGTTCAAATAGTTTGTAATATGTGTTGAATTTTATTCACATATATTTGTATTTCAAAGATCTAATAAGAACTGATTTTTGTGAAATTTATGGGATTTTAATTGAAGTCAAAAACTCAAGTTTTCAATCCCTATATTGTTGGACCAGGCTGCCTGCCGGTCGACCGGACCGGTCGACCGAGGCAGAAGCCGGTCCACCGGTCTGGTCGACCGACGTGCACAGAACGTGCACGCAGCCTAGGCTGGAGGCAGGTCGACCGGGTCGGTCGAGCGCCAGAAAGCTTCTGCTATCTGAAAATGACCCGGTCGACCGCCCGTCGACCGGCAGAGAGCTCTGCTCTCTGTTTCCAGTTTCTGATCGACCGGCCGGTCGACCGGAAGGGCAGTTTTGCCGTTTGCCAGACTGCAACTGGCAGATTTCTTTAGGGCTATATATATACCCCATTTCTTGAGCTGTTTATATAAGTTTTTCAAGAGCAAAATTCTCATTCTTTCTAGTGTTTAATACAAGTTTTTAAAAGAGTTTTAGAACTAAAAGATTGATCTTTATTTGTTTTAAAAAGGGTTGAAAAATTCAAAGAAAAGGAGAAGTCTTTGGAATTGGTTTTTTGATCTTCATTTCTATAGATATTCTAGAAGTTTTCTCAAGAGTTTTTCTTGTGTTTTTTATTTTCAAACTCTTTGTTTTCTCACACTTGAGCTATCATAGCTATCCTGTCTATGGGATCTTATTTTAGTGAGAAAAATTGGTTTGTGGTTTGATGAAACCACCAAGTGTTGTAAACCCTTTTCTTTGCTTGGCTTTGTACCTTTCCCTCTAAGTGTAGAGGAGGTTGAGCAATTGGGTTGCTAGTATCCCTCTAATTGTAGAAGTGATTGAGTTTGTTGGTATCCCTCTAGTGAGAGGTTGATATTTTGTTAGCTTTAGTGAGAAGTTGTATTTGGTGAGAGAGGAGTTGTGTACTCTCAAGTTGTATTTGCCTAAATCCTCAGTGGAGGTTCCCTGTGTGGGAAAGTTATGTGTGAACGCTATAGTGAAAATCCTTCTGTGTGAAGGCGGGGACGTAGAGCTGGGTGCTCGAACCTCGAAATATATCTTGGTGTTTGCGTTTGATCCACTATCTCTAGACCCTCTCTCTTATATTGTGCCTTGCATCGATTCATATTGTTCATTCATATTTATATGCTTGGTATTGCTTGTGTGTGTGCCTCACTTGTGTTGAACCAAGAGAGCTTTACATAGCACCTCAACTCTTATTTAGAGGAATTTAGAGGAGATAGTTCAGAGCCCTTCACGGGGAATTCGGCTACACTCTTTAGTTACACTAAGTGTGTTGCATTTAGTTTTTAATTCTGCATTATTTGTCAATAGATTAGCCATACACCTATTCACCCCCCTCTAGGTGTACTTTCAATTGGTACCAGAGCCTACGCTCCTGATATTAAGTTTTACCACCTAGATGTGAGATCTTGGTTGCTAATCTATAGTTGCATTTGCACACATATTGTTTACACTCATGGATTTTATGACCCCTCCTATGTTTGATGTTTCTAATATCGACGTATGAAAGATTAAGATGAGTATGTATCTCAAGACCATAGGTTTGCATGTTCACCTTGCCGCCACCAAGAAATCTTATCTTGGTAATAGCAAGCATAAAATGGCTAGTGCATAAGCCCTAAAGGCACTTAGAAAATCTCTTAGTAAAGAATATTTAAATATGGTTTCTCATTGTAACTCTACTTTTGCAGTGTGGAACATATTGACATCTCTCCAGCTACAAACGCCAATCAATGAGGAGGAGAAATCTAGTGGAGAAGAGTCCGACCAACGTTGCTTCATGGTCCAAGGGAATGACTCCCTTGAGGTATATTTGGACACTCAACTAGATAATAGTACAAGTTCTTCTTATAATAAGTGTATGGATGCACATGTTGTAAATCATGAACTAGTTATAGGTTGTGAAAAATTGTTAGAAAGACATAATCTCTTGAAAAAAAAAGTTTTGCTCTAAAAGAAGAAAATAAAAATTTGTCTTCTAAACTTGATGTTGTTTTAAAAGAGAGGGAAGAGATTTCAAATGAAAGGGACTCATTGAAATTCCAACTTGAACTTGCCCTAAAAGAAAATGAAATTTTGAAAAATAGAAATGATTGTGAAATTGTTTTGAAGAAAAATGAAGTTCTATCTTCAAAACTTGATTTTGTTGTAAAAGAAAATGATTCCTTGAAAAAACAAATTATTTCTATTTCAAAGGAATTAGACTTAATTTCAAACGAAAATAAATCTTTGAAAAATGATTTGTCTTCACATATTTGTCATGCTAGTGTAGCCTCATCATCTAGCATACCTATTTCATGTTCCACTTTAACTTCAAGTATTAAAATGATATTTGTGTGTTGAAGAAAAATGTTGATTGTTTGAGCTCCACTTTGAGCCAGTGTACCATGAACTACTTACGTCTGGAACTAGGTTTCGAAAGAAACAAGTTCCAAATATGCATGCACATAAACCACGGTATATACATGCTCATCATGCTCACACACATGATTCAAAGTATGCTCATGTGTACACTTGTATACATTGTGGACGTAAGGGTCACGTTGTAAAATTTTGTTATGATAGGATACATGATTCAAATTTTGTAAATAGAATTGTTTGGGTTAGAAAAGGAGCTAACCCCCATGGACCCAAAAGAGTATGGGTACTAAAAGCCACTCCTATTTTTGGTGTAGGTGTGGGCTCTCGCTTGACGTGAGGGCATTGGTGCCTTGAGGTGTATGCGTTCCGAGCTAAACGGTGACAATTTTGGATGCATCACTTTCAAGGAAAGTTTGGTGGAAGGACCACCTTGGTTTGGAGACCTAGAGATGTGTCCTTATGGTTTTGGTAACAATCTCTAAACTCCTATTTATGTTTACATACTTTCATGATTGATTTTTAGCATGTTTTTAGTTTTCATGATTAGCATGTTAAATGCCATGATAATTAGACCTAGGACATTTATGCATAGTACTTGAGATACACCCATGTTCATATGAATCAATATTTTTGTGTTCTCAGACTTGTTTAGCTATTGTGTATATTATAGATCTAAGACATGTGCATTTACATAATGATCTTATTGATTTATGTTTTGTTTTATGCTTCATGATTTGATTACATGTTTAAGATATAGTTTTCATTAAAACTTGTGTCAATACTTGTACAACTAGTGAGCCACAATAGATGATTATATGTTTGTACTTGATTGCTCATTTGTACTCATTAGATGTACCAGTATAGCCTAGTTTTGATGATTAATACATTTCAACTTGCATTCCCTATTTTTGGACATGTTTTTTATGATAATATAGTTTAACTTCATGTGTATGTCAATTTAGCCAAAACTTTAAGATATACATGTATAACCTTGATTTATTTGCGTTTCATGCAAAATTCCTTTATGGACTCAATTGTGTTTGGATATGTATGTATGCTTCTAGTTTTGACAAAACATACGTATACTTTGGAGTTAGTATTGTTTTAATGAAAATTAAATTTCATTTGTTTTAAGGAACTTCATATGAGCTTCATTGACAATATTCATGATTATGCTTTTCACATGACTCTTGTACACTCACTTTAATTATGTTTACTCATTATATTATTTTATGAGTATTTTTTTGAGCTTTCTATATCTTGAGTGTCAATTTTTAGTTGAATGCATTATTCATGAATTATATGACTTGGTTTCATATTTTGAAGAATCTTCACTAGTTATTTCAAACTATTTTAAACTAGTTCGTATTCTTCATTTTTGTAGAGTTTTCAAATATGCTAAACTTATTTTTGAAAACCCCTACCCTTCGAAGGGTGGTTGGTTGGGCGACCATGCCTTGTATACTCAAATTGAAAATCTATTTAAACTTGTGCATGATAAGGGTGGTAGCATGCGTTATACACTTGATCCTCATCATATTTTCAATTGGTATCCATTTGATATTTTCATGTTCGTATACTCATCTTTGGTTTTCTATATATGTATGCTTCAAAACTTCTAAAATGTATCAATTTCTATTGGTATTTACTTTTTCATACATATATATATGATTTGATCGTGCTTACTATATCTTTACATCTTAAAACACAAATTATGTTTATGCTAAGCTTGATTTAGTCCTTAATGACAATTAATTTTTAAATTGATATTTTATACAAGCTTTTGCATCATTTTCTTTGGTATTTCATAAAGGAGGAGAAAACTTCATATTTTAGTTTTCAATCGATTGTATTTTCAATTGGTATCTTACTCCTACTCTTTATGATGAAAAATGATATTATTTGGTATATTATTTTCAATTAGTTTCCTATGCTCTTAACGAAAAATATCTTAATTTGGGATTTGCTAACATTTTCAATATTGGTATCAAGAATCTTAAATTGGTTTTATTCTAAAATTTGGTATCTTTATTGCAAAATAAATTGTTTAACCAAATAGTAGGTTTGTTTTTCAATTGGTATCATATTTCATTTTAAATTGGTATCTATATTGAAATGAGTTATATTTACATAAAAATATTTGGCTTTTACTTTCAATTGATATCAAAGTTATAAAATATTCTCATTTGGTATCAAAATTATAAGATGTTTACAATTGGTATCAAGATTCTAAATACATATATATTTCTATTGGTATCAAAAACATACAATATTTTATTTTCTATTGGTATCAAAAGTTTACAAGATATTTTCAATTGGTATCTTAAAATTTTTGTTTATTTTCAATTGGTATCATAATTTGGTATCAAAAGTTTTAATATGTATTGCTTATATGTAAGGGGAGCTTAACATCTTCTCTATATATAAGTTCATGTTCAGTGTATCTCATATTGAGGAGTTTGACCGCTCTTCTTTATGTCTTACACGTGTGTAGATGGAGCTTCACATCTCCTTTTATGTATTGTATATTATACTTTATGTGGTTAGGGTTTAGTCATCTCTTTCATATAAATACATGTATGCAGAGGGAGTTAACTTCACGTCTCTTCTCTTCATGAATGTATAGAGCATATATACCTTTATTGTTTTGATTTTTGCAAAAAAGAAGAAAAATATTATTTATGCCCTTTATTGTTTGTACCCCTTTGTTGATGAATTGACAAAAAGTGAGAGAAATATTTTGGAGTTTTATATATGCATCTTTACTTCATGTTTAATATGCATGTTTATTTAAATTTGTTATCTCTTACCATTGGTATCAAGAGCATCTTTTGTTAGTATCAAGAGCAACATTTTTTTAAAGAACATTTTTATTTTAAAATTGGTAGCAAGAGCATGTTTATTTCATTGATATCAAAGATCATGTTTGTTTCATTTCCTTATTTTATGCATGTTTATGCATATCTATATTGAGCATTCATTACATATCTTTATATTCATTGCTATGCATGAGTTAAGGGGAGCTTCTATAAAGCTTAACTTTAATCCATACATATATAACTCCATGAGTTTTCTCTTCATCAAAAAGGGGAGATTGTTGGCCTAGAGGCCCTTCACTCTAGTTTTGATGATGATCAACTCATGTAGTTATTGTTTATTAATAATCTTGTGATATTTAATTTCAGATATTTGATCAAGATATTAGTAGGTGATTAGCTTCAACAAAGGAGTTTTGGAGCTAACACAAGGTGATTCAAGAGCTCGTGCGTCAAGATCGCATCTAGTACTCGGTTGAAGTCAAGCTCGTTGGATCACGTTTGGATCGAGTCGACTTGGAGAAGGAGTTCTACAAGAAGACCTCGGTTTGTCTAGTTTATGGTTTAGATCTTGTGTTAAAGATTAGATAGTGTTGATATGCTCAAGTTCACAATACACACATGTTTTAAGTTTATCATGTTTTGTTTTCGGTTTAACCGATTTGGATTTCTAGTTCAAATATATGGTTTTCATGAATAGATAGAATTAAAACAAGTTTACATGGTTTAATGTATATTAGATTTGATCTATATACATCTATACTTCATCTTATTTTGATAGTCTATTTCATGAGTTTGGAGTTTTGTATTTAAACAAAACTTAATTTTAGATTTCATGTCAAAAATATAGATATAATATCTTTCATGTATATTGGATTCTATCCATATACAACATGCTTAAAAGTTGTTTTAATATCATGTTTTTGTATTTGCATAAGTTTTGGAGAAAACGATTTTCCATTTCAAAATCCTAGTTTTTAGAAATACGGATTTTGGTTTAAGGCAAATTTTCAAGAATACAAAAATGATTCAAATAGTTTGTAATATGTGTTGAATTTTACTCACACATATTTGTATTTCAAAGATCTAAAAAGAACTGATTTTTGTGGAATTTATGTGATTTTAATTGAAGTCAAAAACCCAAGTTTTCAATCCCTATATTGTTGGACCAGGCTGTCTGCCGGTCGACCGAGGCAGAAGTCGGTCGACCGGTCTGGTCGACCGACGTGCACAGAATGTGCACGCAGCTTAGGCTGGAGGCCGGTCGATCGGGTCGGTCGACCGCCAGAGAGCTTCTGCTCTATGGAAATGGCCCCGGTCGACCGACAGAGAGCTCTGCTATCTGTTTTCAGTTTCCGATCGACTGGCGGGTCGACCGGTGCTCAACGGTCATAATTATGACCGTTGGCCGGTCGACCGCTTGGTCGACCGGAAGGGCAGTTTTGCCCTTTGCCAGACTGCCAACGGGCAGATTTCTTTGGGGCTATATATACCCCATTTCTTGAGCTGTTTTATATAAGTTTTTCAAGAGCAAAATTCTTATTCTTTCTAGTATTTAATACAAGTTTTTAAAAGAGTTTTAGAGCTAAAAGATTGATCTTTATTTGTTTAAAAAGGGTCAAAAATTCAAAGAAAAGGAGAAGTCTTTGGGATTGGTTTTTAGATCTTCATTTCTATAGATATTCTAGAAGTTTTCCCAAGAGTTTTTCCTTGTGTTTTTGATTTTCAAACTCTTTATTTTCTCACACTTGAGCTATCATATCTATTCTATCTATAGGATCTTGTTTTAGTGAGAAAAATTGGTTTGTAGTTTGTTGAAACCACTAAGTATTGTAAACCCTTCTCTTTGCTTGGCTTTGTGCCTTTCCCTCTAAGTATAGAGGAGGTTGAGCAATTGGGTTGCTAGTATCCCTCTAAGTGTAGAGATGATTGAGTTTGTTCGTATCCCTCTACTGAGATGTTGATATTGTGTTGACATTGTGCTTTGCCTCTAGTGAGAGGTTGTATTTGGTAAGAGAGGAGTTGTGATCTCAAGTTGTATTTGTCCAAATTCTCAGTGGAGATTCCCTCTGTGGGAAGTTCTGTGTGGACGCTATAGTGGAAATCCTTCTGTGTGAAGGCAGGGACGTAGAGCTGGGTGCTCGAACATCGAAATATATCTTAGTGTTTGCGTTTGATCCACTATCTCTAAACTCTCTCTCTCTCTTATATTGTGCCTTGCGTCGATTCATATTGTTCATTCATACTTATATACTTAGTATTGCTTGTGTGTGCCTCACTTGTGTTGAACCAAGAGAGCTTTACATAGCACCTCAACTCTTATTTAGACGAATTTAGAGGAGATAGTTCAGAGCCCTTCACCGAAAATTCGGCTACACTCTTTGGTTACACTAAATGTGTTGCATTTAGTTTTTAATTCTGTATTATTTGTCAATAGATTAGCCATACACTTATTCATCCCCTCTAGGTGTACTTTCAATTAGATCTAAAAAAAACCTCAACAGACTTTTGCTTCAAAATATAAAACTCAAAGACAAGACTACCCCACCCCATGCCAGTTGTGATTTTATCTATTTTACGAGATCATTGTTTTAGTTCCGTGCCGTGCTCTCTCTAGACCTGACTCCGGTTCTTCCAAATGCGGAACCCGTCGGTTTTGATTTTGATTTTGGTTTGGTCTGGTTTTGAGCTCCAAGTTCGTTGCTGCTGAGTCGGTCCAAAGGATAAAAAGATAAAAATAAAAAATCTAGTTCAGAATCAGAACTGATAGTTCTGAATTGAAATCGTTGGTTTTGTTAACAAAAGTCCAAAATGATGGCTGCCCACCTCCGTCAACACCTAACGTTACTATGCACCATTAATAAGTTTACTATGCGCTGATGTAAGCGATGACGCAAGCGACTGCATAGTGCCCCAAGGTTTTCCTATAAATAGGCCCTTCCTGATTCATTTCAATGTACACCAAATTCAGAAATCAATAAGAATTCTTACTTCTACTCTGTCTCTAAAATTCTCTGCTTTGGTATTATATTCTTGGAGTTTTACAACACGTTATCAGCACGATCACTCTAGTCTGTCTCCAGCCTCTACCTCTGTCAGCTCAGGGAAAAAGCCTACCACGTCAAATTTCTGCCTCCATTAGCTTAAGGTAAAACTTGTCACGAGCCTCTGCTTCCATTGCTCAAGGAAGAGTCCTATCACAAATCCCAGCTTCTACCTCTACAATCTCAAGGTAAAATTGGCAAGTTACTATACTTATGATATTCGTATAACACCACTACTATAATAAAAGGAGGCTCTGCCACCTATTTATAGAAATGTGATGTGATTACAAAAAACTGAATTATTATACTAATTATATTCATATAACACCACTACTATAATGAAAGGAGGCTCTGCCACCTATTTATAGTAAAGTGATGTGATTATGATATTTTTACTAACCTCTAATTTGATGCTTGCGTGGATTAAACCCAAGCTACTAATATTATATACTTTATTATTCTGTTATTTATATATGTATAAACACCCACTGAAAGGTTTACCGAGTAGCGTGGTGTGCCAATATTTATTTCAATAATTATTGCTTTATTAATTATGCCTGCAAAACACCCACCAAGTAGAGTGGCGTGCATATATTATAGCTCATAAATATATGTAGTACAATGCATTTATTTTACCATTTCCTTAATTACAATATTTAATTATATAAAATCTAAATTATTTTTCTCTCTCCCCCCAACGGCTATAAACCCAACGGCTATAAACCCCAACGGCTATATCCCCAAACGGCTAAAACCCCAACGGCTATAAACGGCTATTTTTCATCCTATAAATTGGTGAATTCTAAATCACATAACTCACTCCTCAATCTCTCTTCATTCTCAAAATTTTCATCATCTCTAGAAGCTTTGCGTTCGAGTTTTTCGCAAGATGCTTAGTCCAGTTTTGATGTTTATTATTGCCGTCATCATCATCAATACTTCTTTCGTTTTTCTTGGAGATATGGATCCAAGTGAATTGTACCCGTATTTTTTTATTTTAATGTTCACCTTCCCTCTTCTACTTGTACCTATTATGGTTGACATGCAAGTTTTCTTTGAGAAATAAAAAATGTTGTGATTCTAATTATTTTTATATTTTGTTATAGTTATCACCATGTCAAACTTTGCAAAGCTTGAGTTCATTCCACTTGATATCACGGGAAGGAATTATATGTCGTGGGTTATTGATATTGAGATGCATCTTGAATCAATGGGTCTCACTGAAACCATTAAAGAAATAAACTCTACGACATTGCAAGATAAGGCAAAGGCGACAATCTTTATCCGCAGACATCTTGATGATAGTTTAAAATGTGAATACCTCACTGTAAGAGACCCAGGCGTTTTATGAAAAAATCTCAAAGAAAGATTTGATCACCAAAAGGAAGTTATACTCCTGCCACCCGTGATGAATGGAATGCTTTGCGCTTCCAAGATTTTAAGAAAGTTAGCGACTACAACTCTGCAATGTTCAGAATAGTATCCCAGTTAAAATTCTGTGGGGTAGATATCACAGATGAAGAAATGTTAGAGAAGACTTACTCCACATTTCATGCATCTAATATAATACTGCAACAACAATATAGGTTGCGTGGCTTTAAGAAATATTCTGAACTAATTTCATCTCTTCGTGTGGCAGAGAAAAATAATGAACTTTTGATCAAAAATCATCAGTCTCGTCCCACTGGTTCAGCAGCATTTCCAGAAGCAAATGCTGCATTTTCTAAAAATTATAGACGAGGATATAATTATGGACGCGGCCGTGGACGTGGTCGTGGTCGTGGCCGTGGACGTGGCGTGGACGCGGTCGAAGTGGTTTTTACAACCCTTCACAGAATAACGCGATCCACAAGAAGCATCATGTAGAAAGACATGAAAAAGGAAAAGATGTTCGTGAAAGTTCTCTTCAGAATCCTGAAGATTCCTGTTATAAATGTGGCTCCAAAGGACACTGGTTTAGAGTGTGCCGAACACCGGAGCACCTTTGCAAGCTTTACAAAGTATCCTTGAAAGGAAAAGAGAAAGAAGTGAATTTCACTGAACATGATGATCCTATGGATGATTCAACTCATCTTGATGCTTCAGATTTTACTGATGATTTTGTTGATCTTCCAATCCATCATGATACTGGTGATAATTAGACATATGGTTATGTATTATCATATTTTGTTATTTGTAATTTTCAAATTTTTCTTTGAATAAAATATTTCCCTTATAATAATATGTTTCAAATTTATTCTTACCAAATTGTTTATTTTGCATGAAGCTTGATATGGATTATTCTAATGATGAAGTCAAGACCAAAAGTGTAATACCCCGTTTCCAGAATACGTACTTAGTTGCGTATTCAGCTTTTCGATCGTATTTTTCGATTTACTTCCTGTATTTGACCGATTTCAATTTCAAATATCATTTTCCAATATATTAGATTTTATATGATTTTCTAGATTTTTCCTGAATTTAAATGTATTTCTTCAAAACCGTGTCGACCAGTGTCGCTGATCGATTCCTGGAATTTTAATTCTCAAACAGTTAGGAATTTCTAGATGGTCCTTTAGACTTTATTTCTTAGAATCATATTCCCTACTTAAATACTTTTTCTGAGAATTTTATGAATTTATGAAAATTCCAACGGAGTCGGTAGTTAACTGATTCCGGGATTTTTAGTTTTAAAACTATAAAGTATTTCTTAAAAAGGATTTCACTATTAGTCTTCATATATTATTATTGATTTTTGGTGAAATTTACGAGTCGTTCCGAGATACTTAAATTTCGGACGATTTCGGTATTTTCCGAAATGTTTTCCGCATCTTAGACTTAAACCCAGGAACCTGTGTTTCCGATATTTCATTTTTGGAGATCAAGAAAATATCTTCATTTATCAAATTCTTTTCCTTTTTCCTTTTCTCTATTTTTCTTTCCTTCTTTCACAAGCCAAAGAATTTCCTAATTTCCAAAATTTCAACAATTCCAATTTTTCCACAAATATCCCAAGTTCCACACTCTTCTACCATTAATGCCCTCATTCTCTCTCTCTTCCATGGCCGGCCACCATTGGCCAAGGGAGACAACTCATCTCCCCTATTTGCACAAAACCCCTCTCAATTACCTTATTTTCACCTCCTTTACAAAATCAAAATCCTATATAAACTTTCCTTTACACTTTTATTTCTCTTTTCTTCACTTCACCAAGAATTAACCCTCACCACTTTCTCCTCCATCTCAAACTCAACCACCTACTTCCAAAACAACACCTAGGTCTTCATCTCCATCCCAAGCAACCACCACTTCGTTGGATTGGGATCGTCCGCAATATCGTCGAGGATCACTTTGGTGCTTTTCGTCGACCTCGATCTCTTCGAACTTGTAAAGCTTCACACAACCGTTCGAAGTGAGTATTTTTACTCACCAAGACTTGATAAATTCCTATTGTAATTGTGCCTTCATATCTTGTACACATATGACATCAAAATCACATTTTTAAACCATCAAACACAACCACCAGAAAATCTGTTCTGTCACTGTTTTTCTCACGATTAGTCGACTTGACCTAGGGATTAGTCGACTAACCCACCTTAGTTGAAACTTAACCTTTTCTGATTTCACAGTTTTAGTCGACTAAGCCATATTACCAGTCGACTAGACCCCCCTAGTCGACTATATTTTTAACCTAGTCGACTAATCTTTCCCTGAACCAGAAAACACCAACTCTCGGCTCCAGTCGACTTAGTCTATTTTATTGGTCGACTAGATACCCTTAGTCGACTACAACCTTGACCTTAGTCGACTAATAATTCCTGAAATAAATCCCAACTCTCTGTATCACAGATTTAGTCGACTTAAGTATCTGTTAGTCGACTTGTAAGTTCACTGTTAGTCGACTAACCCTTCCACCTAGTCGACTAACTATTCCTGAAACAGAATTCCAACTTTCTGGAACCCAGTTTTAGTCGACTCATCTAGACTATTAGTCGACTTAAGACCCCTATTAGTCGACTAACCCTTCCACCTAGTCGACTAATTCTGACTGTTTGACTTAGTTGATTTCTTTTCTGAATTTGATCTTATCATTGATACATGTGTGACATATTATTCCTGTTCATGCTTCATAACTGATATTACATGACATGTTACTTGATGGATCTCACCACTTGTTACTTCATGACTTGTTATTACATATTCTCGCTTCATGACTTGTTAAATAGTGAATATCACCTTTTATCATGCTATCTCTTTAACCAAGCATGATGCACTTGACTTTTGTATAAAATGGACCAACTTACACATGGGTCGGGGGAAATATGCGGATATCGATATGTGTTCGTGTTTACAGTGGCATTAGGTATATTGTACAATTATATTTCCGTCTGACCTGAGGGCCTCCAGGGGACCGAGGGGAGTGCTTGCTCCCTATTCCTGAATACTGTCATGACAAAGGGCATACATAAGTCCCTCCTGATAGGCCTTGCGGCTGGTTCCGTCATCAAGCAACGGAACACCCTGGACCGTGGTCCCGGGCATGCACGGGACCCACTGTAAACATAGTTCGTCGATACAACCGCTGTTTCCAATAACAACCTTGCTTTACTAGGATATGGATCTATGTGCTCTGGGACGCTGGGTCACATAGTTAGATATCACAGTAAGACAAGTAATAATAATAAGACGTTAACTGTAGATTCATTGTATCAGGATTTTATCTCTTCATGCTTTTCATACTTGTTAGTTGATATTCCTTATAACTGTTTCATCTTTCCTTATTCATATCCCTTAGCCACTTGGCTATAGTTTGTTTATTGTTATATGTCTTGACCCCTTGGATTTGCACATTCAGATTCCGAAGCTTGGAACGAAGTGGAGCCATCCACAGAGGACCAAGCTTACCTTAGTCAGCAGGCGGACTAGTTCCAGTCCCCTCGCGCCAGACTTACCTTTTGACTCACGAGATCTTCTTTCTACTTGTGAGCTTTTTGTATACATATTTGTATATATTTCTTTTGGACTTGGTTATGATGTAATACACATGTAATGTGTAATACTTTATAATATCCTGTGATAACTTTGTATGTGTACTTCTTGTGTTGGCATATGTATGAATACCACGCTTTGTCGTGTACTCTGATCCTTATTGTACTTTTATGCTTAGCGTATATACGTGAGGGCATTTTCTGACCTACGTATATACGTCGCAGTGACGTCCCCGTATCCGTGGACTCGGGGCGTTACAGGTTGGTATCAGAGCCTAGGCTCTCAAACCTAAAGTACAATCAAGCAGCAAATTACTGAAATTTGCTAATGCCAACTACAATGTACAAAGTTATTAAGTCCTTCTTGATTCCTTCCTTGATTCATTCCCTTGTAACCTAAACTCCTTCCAATTGTTTTCAAATTCCAGTTTTCTATTCCTAACTCGGTATGGAGCGAAGGACGGGCCGTAACCACTCAGGGCAAGCTTCGAATGGACCCACGGGAGAGAATGTGGATATTTTGAGGGTCATTCAGACCATGATGGAGAGCCAGCAGCAGCAGACAGAACTTCTCCGGCAAGAGTTGACAGCTCCAAAAGAGCAGAGGCCGGGGAATATTTCAGATTTCAGGAGGCTGCAGCCAGCCATCTTCACAGGAGAAGAGAAGCCCTTGGATGCTGAACAATGGTTGACAGACACCTCAGATCTGTTAAATGCAGCCAGGGTACCAAAGGAGAATCAAGTCGAGGTTGCCAAGATACAGTTGAAAGATGTAGCTAGAACTTGGTGGCTTGCTGAAGAGGCCAGACTGGAGAAGCCTGTCACCTGGGACACGTTCTCCAAGAATTTCTACAGCAGATTCTTCCCTGTTACTGCTCAGAAAGATATGGAAGAGCAGTTTATCAGACTCCAGCAGTGGAACAAGTCCGTGGACGAGTATGCCGCGGAGTTTCTCAGACTCAGCCGCTTTGCTCTGTACATGGTGACGGATGAGGAGAAGCGAGCAAGCAGATTCCAGCAGGGCCTGCAGATGGACATACAGGTCTTCTTGATGCCCCAGCAACTGAAGACTTATTCAGAGGTTCTCACCATAGCTCGAGAGGTGGAGCGTGGGTTAGAGAAGAAGCAAGAGAACCAGATGAGGAACCAGGCCATGAAGAGGCCGTTTGTACCAATGGGAAGAGGAGGCCCGTACAGAGCAGCGAAGGTTCAGGCCAGGCAACCATTCAGACCAGTTCCTTACCAGATGACTCAACCAGGTCCTATCTGCAACTTTTGTCAGAAACCCGGGCATTCTCAGCAGAATTGCCGTAGGGCTAATGGATGGTGTTTGGTGTGGATCTCGAGATCATTCCATTGAAGCTTGTCCACACAGGAGAATGGGGATAGCCAATCAGACCTTGCCAGCACTTCAGGGACCCAATGGACAGAGGGCACTTCTAGGGCCACTTGGGCAGGGGAATCAGGGACCAGTGATGAGGAGAGCTCTTCCCCTTCCTCCACAGCATGTTGTTCGCCCAGTCCAGAGAGGAGCTAGGACTGCAGCAGGGCGTGGTAGAGGTCAGGCTTACAATCTGACTGCAGAAGAGGCTGAGGCTTCAGAGGAGGTGATAACAGGTAACATCAGAGTTTATTCAAAACCTGTTCTCGCTCTCTTCGATTCAGGAGCATCCCATTGTTATATCTCGGACCATTTTGTGGCTTTGCATTCTATACCTGTTAGATCTTTAGACCACAAATGGGAGATTAGTACAGGGAATGGAGTAGTCATATCTTCTAGAGTTTGTGTTGATTGTCCAGTAGAACTTTGTGATAAAATCCTGGCCATAGATATGCTCGTACTAGACACCAAAGGGTACGACGTAATCTTAGGCATGACCTGGCTCAGTCAGTACTATGCAGTGATTGACTGTAAGGAGAAGAAGATTAATTTCAGGATTCCCCTTCAATCGGAGTTCCAATTCAGTGGAGAAGTAAGGTCTACCAAGGGAAAGACTCGGATGACTACTTCGGAGGTTCAGAAGCAGAAGGTACCGGTGTGGGATGAATTCCCAGAGGTGTTTGCTGAGATTTCAGGACTGCCACCGGAAAGGATGATTGGGTTCTCCATTGACACAGTTCCAGGAGCAGCTCCTATATCCAAGGCTCCGTACAGGATGGCACCGACGGAGTTAGAGATTCTGAAGAAGCAACTGCAGGAATACTCAGACAAGAGATTGATTCGGCCGAGTACTTCACCATGGGGAGCTCCAGTGCTATTGGCGAACAAGAAGGATGGTGGTAAGAGGCTTTGTATTGATTATAGAGAATTGAACAAAGTTACCATCAAGAACAAGTATCCCTTACCAAGGATTGATGATCTGTTTGATCAACTTCATGGAGCCCGTGTATTCTCTAAATTAGATTTACAGTTGGGTTACCATCAGCTGAGGGTGAAGAAGGAGGATATCCCGAAGACGGCATTCAGGACCCGTTATGGCCACTATGAATTTCTAGTTATGCCTTTCGGAGTCACCAATGCCCCTGCAGTTTTTATGGATTTGATGAACCGAGTGTTCTCGCCCTATCTGGATCAGTTCGTTGTTGTTTTCATAGATGACATTTTGATCTATTCAAAGAACAACAGGGAGCATGCAGAACACTTGAGGATTGTGTTGCAGACTCTCCAGCAGGAGCAGCTTCATGCCAAGAGGAGCAAGTGTGAGTTCTGGTTGGACAGCATAGCCTTCCTTGGACACATGGTTTCAGCAGAAGGAATTTCAGTTGATCCCAGCAAAATCCAGGCAGTGAGAGATTGGCCGATTCCGAGGACGGTGACTGAGATTAAGAGTTTTCTTGGACTAGCTGGATATTACAGACGCTTTGTCCAAGATTTCTCCAGAATTGCAGCCCCATTGACCAAGCTCACCAGGAAAGGAGAAAGTACATATGGACTGAGGAATGTACTGCAGCATTTGAGCAATTGAAGCAGAGGCTCATTTCAGCTCCAATCTTGAAGACTCCCTCAGGAAGAGGAGGGATGGTCATATTCAGTGATGCATCAGGAAAGGGCCTGGGATGTGTACTTATGCAACATGATCATGTCATAGCTTATGCATCGAGGCAACTGAAGACTCATGAGCGGAATTACCCAACTCATGACTTGGAGCTAGCAGCTGTGATATTTGCTTTGAAGATCTGGAGGCATTATCTTCTGGGAGATAAAGTGTTGATATACACGGATCACAAGAGCCTCAAGTATATCTTCTCACAGAAAGAGTTGAATATGAGGCAGAGGAGATGGCTGGAGCTGATGGCGGACTATGATATTGACTTGCAATATCATCCAGGCAAGGTCAATACAGTACCGGATGCACTGAGCAGGATGCCAGAGAATAGAGTGCTTGTCCAACTTACTCAGCAGAAGGAGTTGATTCAGGACTTCATCAGATTGGACTTGATGTTAGTTCGAAGGACTGAGAAGGCAGGACAGTTCATGACTTTGCAGATCCAGTCAGCATTGATAGATGAGATCAAGGAAGCTCAAAAGGAAGATCCCAGATTACAGAAATTCCGAGATCAGGTAGGGGCTGGATTAAGGACTGATATCTGTATTCATCCAGATGGTACTCTATATTTTGGTAGTAGACTTTGTGTTCCCCAGGAGAAGTTAAACAGAAGATCTTAGCAGAAGCACACAGTTCAGCTTATTCCATACACCCGGGGGGAAACAAGATGTATCAGGACTTGAAGAAGCATTTTTGGTGGAATGCTATGAAGAGGGAGATAGCTCAGTTTGTCGCCAAGTGCCTGGTTTGCCAGCAGATCAAGATAGAGCATCAGAGGACAGCTGGACTTCTACAACCTTTACCGATACCTGAGTGGAAGTGGGAGCACATTACCATGGATTTTGTCACGGCATTGCCTCGCAGTCCCAAGGGTAATAATGCTGTGTGGGTAATCATTGATCGCCTCACCAAGTCTGCTCACTTCATACCATTTCGGGTAGGTCTGACAACAGAGGTTCTGGCAGACAAGTACATGAAGGAGATAGTTCGTCTTCATGGAGTTCCTGTTAGTATTGTATCAGACAGAGACACCAGATTCAGATCTCATTTCTGGGAGAGTCTCCAAGAAAGTCTGGGAACTCGTCTGAAATTCAGTACATCATATCATCCTCAGACAGACGGACAATCTGAAAGGACTATCCAGATCCTTGAAGATATGCTAAGGGCCTGCATGATTGAGTTTAAGGGATCTTGGGAAGATCATCTTCACTTGGCTGAGTTTTCTTATAACAACAGTTATCAGGCAAGTATCAAGATGGCACCTTTTGAGGCACTGTATGGAAGAAAGTGCAGATCACCGATTTGTTGGGATGAAGTCGGTGAGAGGAGACTATTGGGACCAGAGATCCTGATTCAGACAACAGAGAAAGTCAGAATCATCAGAGATCATCTCAGGGCAGCTCAGAGTCGGCAGAAGAGTTGGGCAGATTCGCAGAGAAGGCCATTGGAGTTCCAGGCAGGAGATCATGTGTTCTTGAGGATATCACCTACCAAGGGAGTAATCCGGTTCGGTCTTCGTGGAAAGCTTAGTCCAAGATATATCGGCCCATTCGAGATTTTGGAGCGAGTGGGAGATGTGTCTTACAGATTGGCATTACCGCCATCTTTGGACGGAGTGCACAATGTTTTCCACGTGTCTCAGTTGAGGAAGTATGTCAAGGATGATAGTCATATTTTGGATCATTCCGAACTGGAACTGCAGCCAGATTTATCATATCAGGAGCAGCCGATGGCCATTCTAGATAGAAGTGTGAAGACACTGAAGAACAAGGCTATACCATTAGTGTTGGTGTCTTGGAACCGGCATGCGCCAGGAGAGGCCACTTGGGAACGAGAGGACGTTATCCGAGAGCGCTATCCTCAACTCTTCACATCTTGATTGGTAAGACTCTTTCCTTCTATTCTTCTCTACCGTTATCTTCCATCTTATCCTTCTCTATCTGTTACTTTTCCTGTTACCTTTCACCTTATGAAATTTCGAGGACGAAATTTTTGTAAGGTGGATGGATTGTAATACCCCGTTTCCAGAATACGTACTTAGTTGCGTATTCAGCTTTTCGATCGTATTTTTCGATTTACTTCCTGTATTTGACCGATTTCAATTTCAAATATCATTTTCCAATATATTAGATTTTATATGATTTTCTAGATTTTTCCTGAATTTAAATGTATTTCTTCAAAACCGGTGTCGACCAGTGTCGCTGATCGATTCCTGGAATTTTAATTCTCAAACAGTTAGGAATTTCTAGATGGTCCTTTAGACTTTATTTCTTAGAATCATATTCCCTACTTAAATACTTTTTCTGAGAATTTTATGATTTATGAAAATTCCAACGGAGTCGGTAGTTAACTGATTCGGGATTTTTAGTTTTAAAACTATAAAGTATTTCTTAAAAAGGATTTCACTATTAGTCTTCATATATTATTATTGATTTTTGGTGAAATTTACGAGTCGTTCCGAGATACTTAAATTTCGGACGATTTCGGTATTTTCCGAAATGTTTTCCGCATCTTAGACTTAAACCCAGGAACCTGTGTTTCCGATATTTTCATTTTTGGAGATCAAGAAAATATCTTCATTTATCAAATTCTTTTCCTTTTTCCTTTTCTCTATTTTTCTTTCCTTCTTTCACAAGCCAAAGAATTTCCTAATTTCCAAATTTTCAACAATTCCAATTTTTCCACAAATATCCCAAGTTCCACACTCTTCTACCATTAATGCCCTCATTCTCTCTCTCTTCCATGGCCGGCCACCATTGGCCAAGGGAGACAACTCATCTCCCCTATTTGCACAAAACCCCCTCTCAATTACCTTATTTTCACCTCCTTTACAAAATCAAAATCCTATATAAACTTTCCTTTACACTTTTATTTCTCTTTTCTTCACTTCACCAAGAATTAACCCTCACCACTTTCTCCTCCATCTCAAACTCAACCACCTACTTCCAAAACAACACCTAGGTCTTCATCTCCATCCCAAGCAACCACCACTTCGTTGGATTGGGATCGTCCGCAATATCGTCGAGGATCACTTTGGTGCTTTTCGTCGACCTCGATCTCTTCGAACTTGTAAAGCTTCACACAACCGTTCGAAGTGAGTATTTTTACTCACCAAGACTTGATAAATTCCTATTGTAATTGTGCCTTCATATCTTGTACACATATGACATCAAAATCACATTTTTAAACCATCAAACACAACCACCAGAAAATCTGTTCTGTCACTGTTTTTCCCACGATTAGTCGACTTGACCTAGGGATTAGTCGACTAACCCACCTTAGTTGAAACTTAACCTTTTCTGATTTCACAGTTTTAGTCGACTAAGCCATATTACCAGTCGACTAGACCCCCCTAGTCGACTATATTTTTAACCTAGTCGACTAATCTTTCCCTGAACCAGAAAACACCAACTCTCGGCTCCAGTCGACTTAGTCTATTTTATTGGTCGACTAGATACCCTTAGTCGACTACAACCTTGACCTTAGTCGACTAATAATTCCTGAAATAAATCCCAACTCTCTGTATCACAGATTTAGTCGACTTAAGTATCTGTTAGTCGACTTGTAAGTTCACTGTTAGTCGACTAACCCTTCCACCTAGTCGACTAACTATTCCTGAAACAGAATTCCAACTTTCTGGAACCCAGTTTTAGTCGACTCATCTAGACTATTAGTCGACTTAAGACCCCTATTAGTCGACTAACCCTTCCACCTAGTCGACTAATTCTGACTGTTTGACTTAGTTGATTTCTTTTCTGAATTTGATCTTATCATTGATACATGTGTGACATATTATTCCTGTTCATGCTTCATAACTGATATTACATGACATGTTACTTGATGGATCTCACCACTTGTTACTTCATGACTTGTTATTACATATTCTCGCTTCATGACTTGTTAAATAGTGAATATCACCTTTTATCATGCTATCTCTTAAACCAAGCATGATGCACTTGACTTTTGTATAAAATGGACCAACTTACACATGGGTCGGGGGAAATATGCGGATATCGATATGTGTTCGTGTTTACAGTGGCATTAGGTATATTGTACAATTATATTTCGGTCTGACCTGAGGGCCTCCAGGGGACCGAGGGGAGTGCTTGCTCCCTATTCCTGAATACTGTCATGACAAAGGGCATACATAAGTCCCTCCTGATAGGCCTTGCGGCTGGTTCCGTCATCAAGCAACGGAACACCCTGGACCGTGGTCCCGGCATGCACGGGACCCACTGTAAACATAGTTCGTCGATACAACCGCTGTTTCCAATAACAACCTTGCTTTACTAGGATATGGATCTATGTGCTCTGGGACGCTGGGTCACATAGTTAGATATCACAGTAAGACAAGTAATAATAATAAGACGTTAACTGTAGATTCATTGTATCAGGATTTTATCTCTTCATGCTTTTCATACTTGTTAGTTGATATTCCTTATAACTGTTTCATCTTTCCTTATTCATATCCCTTAGCCACTTGGCTATAGTTTGTTTATTGTTATATGTCTTGACCCCTTGGATTTGCACATTCAGATTCTGAAGCTTGGAACGAAGTGGAGCCATCCACAGAGGACCAAGCTTACCTTAGTCAGCAGGCGGACTAGTTCCAGTCCCCTCGCGCCAGACTTACCTTTTGACTCCCGAGATCTTCTTTCTACTTGTGAGCTTTTTGTATACATATTTGTATATATTTCTTTTGGACTTGGTTATGATGTAATACACATGTAATGTGTAATACTTTATAATATCCTGTGATAACTTTGTATGTGTACTTCTTGTGTTGGCATATGTATGAATACCACGCTTTGTCGTGTACTCTGATCCTTGTTGTACTTTTATGCTTAGCGTATATACGTGAGGGCATTTTCTGACCTACGTATATACGTCGCAGTGACGTCCCCGTATCCGTGGACTCGGGGCGTTACAAAAAGTGGAGAGATTTGCATACCGGATAGCGGTACAACACATACTATTCTTAAACATAAAAGGTACTTCTCTGAATTAAAACCAACAAAGGCAATCATCAATACAATATCAGGTCCTGTAGACTTGATTGAAGGGACTGGTAAAGCCAGCTTTATATTGCCAAATGGAACAAAGTTTTTCATAAAAGATGCTTTGTTCTCACCAAAATCCAAAAGAAATTTGTTGAGTTTTAATGATATATATCTTCATGGATATGATACTCAGTCTGCAACTGAAGAAAATATGAAGTATATGTATCTTACTACTTATGTATCAGGAAAGAAGTGCATACTAGAAAAACTACCAAAGCTTTCCTCAGGATTGCATTACACATATATAAATGTGATAGAGTCACATATGGTAGTTAAAGAAGATACAAAGACAATAACTCTGTGGCATGATCGTTTAGGTCATCCTGGTTCAATGATGATGCGAAGAATTATTGAGAATTCACATGGACATACATTAAAGGGCCAGAAGATCCTTTAAGTTAGTAAAATTTCATGTGAGGCTTGTTCTCTAGGAAAATTAATCATTAGACCATCACCAGCTAAAATAAAAACAGAATCACCTACATTTCTTGAACGTATCCAAGGTGATATCTGTGGGCCTATACACCCATTGTGTGGACCATTTAGATATTTTATGGTATTGATAGATGCCTCTAGTAGATGGTCACACGTTTGTTTATTGTTAACTCACAATGTGACATTTGCGAGATTTCTTACTCAGATAATTAGATTAAGGGCACAATTTCCTGATTATACAATCAAGAGAGTTAGACTTGACAATGCTGGTGAGTTTACATCTCAGGCGTTTAATGATTATTGTATGTCAATTGGAATAGTTGTTGAACATCCTGTTGCCCATGTACATACACAAAATGGTTTGGCTGAGTAACTGATTAAGCGCCTCCAACTTATTGCTAGACCATTAATAATGAGAACAAAGCTTCCTATTTCTGTATGGGGTCATGCAGTTTTACATGCTGCAGCATTAATTCGCATCAGACCAAGTGCATATCATGAATACTCCCCTCTACAATTAGCATTTGGTCAAGAACCAAATATTTCCCATCTTAGAATTTTTAGTTGTGCGGTATATGTGCCGATTGCTCCACCACAACGTATAAAGATGGGTCCTCAAAGGAGACTGGGAATATATGTCGGCTATGAATCTCCTTCTATTATAAGATATCTTGAGCCTAAAACCGGTGATGTTTTTACGGCTCGATTTGCCGATTGCCACTTCAATGAGGCAATTTTCCCAGCATTAGGGGGAGAAAAGAAACAGCTGGAGAAGGAGATTACATGGAGTGAACCGTTCTTATTGCATCTTGATCCTCACACAAAACAATGTGAGACAGAAGTACAAAAGATTATGCATTTACAAGAAATAGCTAATCAATTGCCAGATGCGTTCACTGATACGAAAAGAGTGACTAAATCATATATACCAGCTGTAAATGCTCCTACTCGGATTGAAATCCCAAAAGGACAATCCGAGAATGAAGTCACTAATGAGTCTAAGACACGCCTGAAGCGTGGTAGACCAATCGGTTCCAAAGATAAAAATCCTCAAAAAAGAAAAGGAGCAGATAAGCACGATGACCCCAATGTGCAAGAATGTGTTCCAGAAAAAACACAAAATAAACCCAATATACAAGAATGTGTTCCAGAAGAAATACAAAATAAGACAAATCAAGAGATAGAAAATCCTGAAGATATAAAAAATCATGAGATCTCTATTGATTATGTCAATACAGGAGGATTATGGAATCGCAATGAGATGGAAAATATGGATGAAATATTTTCCTATTCCGTAGCATGTGATATTGTTAACGGAAGTGAGGATCCTGAACCAAGATCCGTCACTGAATGTCAAAATAGACATGATTGGACAAAGTGGAAAGACGCTATACAGGCTGAATTGAGTTCGCTTAATAAGCGTAAAGTATTTGGACCTATTATCCTCACGCCTGAAGCCGTGAGGCCAGTAGGATACAAATGGGTCTTTGTACAAAAACGCAACGAGAAAAACGAGATTGTGAGGTATAAAGCTCGACTTGTTGCTCAAGGTTTTTCGCAAAGATCTGGAATTGATTATGAAGAAACGTATTCTCCAGTAATGGATGCAATTACGTTTAGATATTTAATCAGCCTAGCAGTTTCTAAAAATTTAGAAATGCGTCTTATGGATGTTGTTACAGCTTATTTATATGGGTCGCTTGATAGCGATATTTATATAAAAATCCCTGAAGGATTTAAGATGCCTGAAGCATTAAGTTCAAAACCCAAAGAATTATATTCGATCAAATTACAAAGATCATTATATGGGTTAAAACAATCAGGGCGCATGTGGTATAATCGCTTAAGCGAGTATTTATTAAAAGAAGGATATGTAAATAATCCTATATGCCCATGTGTTTTTATAAAGAAAACAACATCCGGATTCATTATCATTGCTGTATATGTTGATGATTTAAATATTATTGGGACTCACAAAGAGATCCTAGAAGCAATGATATATTTAAAGAATGAATTTGAAATGAAAGACCTTGGAAAAACCAAATATTGTATTGGTTTACAGATTGAACACTTTCAAAATGGAATACTTTTGCATCAATCAAATTATACTGAAAAGGTCTTAAAACGCTTTAACATGGATAAAGTAAACCCTTTGAGCACTCCAATGGTTGTTAGATCATTGAATGTAGAAAAAGATCCATTTCGCCCTCGCGAAGATAATGAAGAGGTTCTTGGTCCTGAAGTACCATACCTAAGTGCAATTGGAGCTCTTATGTATCTGGCTAATTGTACCCGACTAGATATAGCATTTGCTACTAACTTATTAGTAAGATTTAGCTCATCTCCTACACGGAGACATTGGAATGGTATTAAACATATATTTCGTTATCTTCGAGGAACAACTAACTTTGGTTTGTTTTATTCCAGAGGATCAAAAAAAGAAATAACTGGTTATGCAGATGCAGGTTATTTGTTAGATCCACATAAAGTCAAATCTCAAATAGGATATGTGTTCACATGTGGAGGTGCAGCGATCTCTTGGCGTTCACAAAAGCAGACACTTATTGCCACTTCTTCTAATCATGCTGAAGTCATAGCACTTCATGAAGCAAGTCGAGAATGTGTATGGCTAAGGTCTGTAACTCAACACATCCAAGAAACTTGTGGATTACCAGTCAACAGAGATCCAACAGTACTGTTTGAAGACAATGCTGCATGTGTCGCTCAAATGAAGGAAGGATTCATCAAAAGCGACCGTACCAAGCATATACCCCCAAAGTTCTTCTCATTCAGCCAAGAGCTTGAAAAGGATAAGAAAATTAATATTCAGTATATCCGATCAAGTGATAATGTGGCAGATCTCTTTACAAAGGCGCTTCCCCTACAACTTTCAGAAAGCTTATTCATGATATTGGGATGCGTCATAAACGAGATTTATGAAGAAGAAATACTTATGTCAACTTGAGGGGGAGCTTACGTGGCTGCACTTTTTTTCCCTTACTATGGTTTTGTCACACAGGGTTTTCCTGGTAAGGTTTTTAACGAGGCAGCATAAAACACGTATACGGAGATGATGTACTCTTTTTCCCTTCGCTATGATTTTGTCCCACTGGGTTTTCCTAACAAGGTTTTTAATGAGACATCATGTATAGTGGACAGCCAAGGGGGAGTGTTAACAAAAGTCCAAAATGATGGCTGCCCACCTCCGTCAACACCTAACGTTACTATGCACCATTAATAAGTTTACTATGCGCTGATGTAAGCGATGACGCAAGCGACTGCATAGTGCCCCCAAGGTTATCCTATAAATAGGCCCTTCCTGATTCATTTCAATGTACACAAAATTCAGAAATCAATAAGAATTCCTACTTCTACTCTGTCTCTAAAATTCTCTGCTTTGGTATTATATTCTTGGAGTTTTATAACAGGTTTCGGTTTTTAAAATAAGAAAACGACTGGCTTTGTGCCGGTTTCGATTTGATTCGAGATTGGTTTTGATTGGTTTCCCGATTCATGACACCCCGTTTCAATGTGACTCGGTGGCTCGAATCGGAACCGTGATCGGGTGTCTCTCTCTCTCTCTCTCTCTCTCTCTAAAGACTACACCTCTTCACTCACCAAAAAGCCACAAAATATTCCCCCATATACAAACCCAACTTCCACAAATAAACTCCACTTTCGTTGTCTCCGCTCCCTCTCTCGTCACTCTTCTTCCCGCAAAAAGTTATGGAGCCAAGAACAACGCAATCATCCTCATCACAACCATCATCGACCTCCCCTCTCCTCTCCCCCCGCTCCGTCCCTCGCCGGTGCCTCCTCTCCTTGGCATCCTCCTTCGGCCTCAAGACCTCCGTTTGGTCGGAGCTCGGCGGTTCCGTGGGCGATCTCGGCACCTACATCCCCATCCTCCTGTCCCTCTCCCTCGTCAACCGCCTCGACCTCGGCACAACCCTCATCTTCACCGCCCTCTACAACGCCGCAACGGGCCTCCTCTTCGGTGTCCCCATGCCCGTCCAGCCCATGAAGTCCATCGCCGCCGTCGCCATCTCCGAGTCCTCCGCCCACCTCACCGTCCCCCAAATCATGGCCGCCGGGATCTCCACCGCCTCCGTCCTCCTCCTCCTCGGCGCCACCGGCCTCATGTCCTTCTTCTACCGCTTCATCCCTTTGCCTGTCGTCCGCGGCGTCCAGCTCTCCCAGGGCCTCGCCTTCGCATTCTCCGCCATCAAGTACATCCGCTTCGATCAAGATTTCGCCACCGGGAAGCAAGGCGGGGCCCGCCCCTGGCTCGGCCTCGACGGCCTCGTCCTCGCCCTCTCCATTCTGCTCTTCCTCATTCTAACCAGAGGCGAAGATACAGATGATCAGCAATCTGAAGAAAGAGGAAGAACAAGGAGGAGATCGCCAAGAAGAATTCCTGCTGCGCTCGTGGTGTTCGTCCTCGGCCTCATCTTCTGTTTCGCGAGAGACCATCCATCGTCAACGACTTGAAATTCGGACCCTCAAAGATTCACGTCATCAAGATAACTTGGGAGGACTGGAAGACTGGTTTCGTCCGAGCAGCAATCCCACAAATTCCACTCTCAGTACTGAATTCAGTAATCGCGGTCTGCAAGCTGAGCTCTGACCTGTTTCCTGAAAAGGAAGTCTCGACCACGGCGGTCTCCGTCAGCGTGGGCCTGATGAACCTGGTGGGCTGCTGGTTCGGGGCGATGCCGGTCTGCCACGGGGCCGGCGGGCTCGCGGGCCAGTACAGGTTCGGGGGCCGCAGCGGGGCCTCGGTCCTGTTCCTCGCCATTGGGAAGTTGGTTCTGGGCTTGGTGTTTGGCAACTCGTTTGCGAGGATATTGGGGCAGTTCCCAATTGGGATTCTTGTGTGCTGCTGCTCTTCTCGGGGATCGAGCTGGCCATGGCGTCGAGAGACATGAACAGCAAGGAGGAGTCGTTCGTCATGCTCGTCTGCGCGGCCGTGTCGCTGACGGGCTCGAGCGCCGCCCTCGGGTTCGGGTGCGGGATTGTGCTGTATCTGCTGCTGAGGTTGAGAGAGATTGATTGCTTCTCATATAAACCAGTGCCTGATGATGATGAAGATGAAGCCACTGGGGTTTAATTTAATTTTATTTTTTCCTAATTGTTTGATTACACTGTAATAAATCATCAGTTGAAACTTTACCTATAAAATGTCACTTCTTGGCGTAGTAGTATCTTGTTTTTAGTGAGCACAATCGCACATGCGCTATTTATATTTTCAACCAAAATCAGCTCCCTCAACCATCAAGAAATGGAGCTCTCTGCATCACCACAGCATCCTCTTGCTCCTTCAGAGCTGCTCGAAGAAGGAGGAATTGGTTCAGATCCACGCCAACATGATCCGAACCGGGCTCGTCGAAGACGTCTTCTTGGTAAGCAGAATCATCGCTTTCCTTACTCTTCCTCCTCCTTGTGGTTGTAGCATGGGCTATGCCCGCCGCGTGTTCGATCAAATTCACAGCCCGAATCTCTTCATTTGGAACTCCATGATCAGGGGCCACACACATGATGATAATGTTAGAGATGCTCTTATAATTTACAAACTGATGCTTCGAAAAGGTTTTGCTCCGGATAGTTACACGTATTCGATTGTGAGCAAAGCTTGCGCTCGGCTTGAGGGTTTGGAAATGGGTGAAATGGTTCATGGGATGGTCAAAAAATGTGGGTTCAGTTCTGATATGTATGCGATGTCTGGATTGATAAGCTTGTATGCTAGTCATGGGAGAATGGAGGAGGCAAGAGTGTTGTTTGATGAAATGCCTGAGAGAGATGTTGTGTCGTGGACTTCATTGTTGTCCGGGTACGCCCATTTGGATCAATGGGATGAAGCTTTGTACTTGTTTGATGAGATGAGAAGGGTGGGAATTCAACCCAACAAAGTCACAATCTTGAACCTACTATCTGCTTGCATCCAGTTGTGTGCTCTTGACAGAGGTCGATGGCTTCACTCTCACATATTAGATAGTAAGGAGATCGAAATTGACATTGATATTGCTAATTCCCTGGTTAAAATGTATGCAATATGTGGAGCTAAATCAAGTGCTGTTGAGGTGTTCAACAAAATGCCTGTGAGAAATTCTTCAACATGGAACTCGTTGATCGGGGGCTTGTTAATAGTGCATTTTATGGGGATGCCTTGGCTATGTTCCAAGAGATGATGCAATCTGATGAGAGTCCGGATGACATTACCATCGTGAGTGCTCTTTCAGCATGTGTTCAATTGGATGATCTCTCACAGGGCAAACTTATTCACACTTACATTTTGGACCGCATGATCACAAGTGACATTTTTGTTGGAAATGCCTTGGTTAATATGTATGCCAAATGCGGAGATCTACCAAAGGCTGAATCCATCTTTCTTGAGATGCCTAAGAGGGATGTGTTCTCATGGTCAGCTATGATATCTGGTTATGTGCAAGGGGACTTCTTTGTGGAAGCTCTGGCCCTCTTCGAAAAGATGCTGGCCTCACATGTTGAACCAAATGAAGTTACCTTGGTCAGTGTATTATCCGCTTGTTCCCATCTCGGTTTACTGGATAGAGGGCAACAAGTTCATTCATATATAGAAGGAAATAAAGTGAAAAAAGATGTGAGCTTAATGAATGCCCTTATAGATCTGTATGCCAAATGTGGTTGTATTGATGTTGCATCGCTACTATTTCATGGGATGCTTCAGAGAGATACTCGTTCATGGAACACAATGATTGGAGGCCTTGCAACTCATGGGCATGGAAGCGAAGCTATTGAACTCTTCAGTCAAATGCAGAGAACAGGGGATTCCAAGCCTGATAATGTCACACTTATGGCAGTACTTTGTGCATGTAGCCACGCAGGCATGGTTCGTGAAGGCTTGTGTTACTTCAATTCCATGCTTAGCTTATATGGTATCGCTCCTGAGATAGAGCACTATGGATGCATAGTTGACCTATTAGGAAGAGCTGGACTTATCTATGAAGCCCTGGATTTTATCAAGAAGATGCCAATTGCACCTAATTCCGTGATCTGGGGATCAGTTCTTGCAGCTTGCCGGGTCCACCGCAAGATGGAACTTGGGGAAAGAATTGTGGAGCTTATGATTAAATTAGCACCTTATGATGAGGGAGCACAGATAATCATTTCTAACTTGTATGCTGAATCAGGCAGATGGGATGATGTGAGAAGAGTGAGGACAGGGTTGCAAAACATGAAAGTGGAGAAGTCCCCAGGATGCAGTTCTATTGAAGTGAATGGATTTGTCCATGAATTCTTTATAGGTGATAAGTTACACCATCAAACTGATATGATTTATCTGGTCATCAATAGTCTCACACTTCAGCTGAAGCAGACAGTCTGGGAATCAAGTATTGATGTAAACCTGCAAGGTTCATGACTGGATAAAATTTTGAAAATATGTTCCAAGATTTGATTTACACCTGGTTCTTTGCAAGTATATGTATTAACTGAGAGCAGGACACTTTATCCACATGATGAAAGTTTCAACTTATTGATATAAGCTGCCATGTAAGTGTAGCATTTCCAATACATTCATTTCTAGCTTCATGGCTAATTTTGCTCCGTGAAGGACTCACTAACAAACAGTGACAGGTGAGTTACAAAACTTGAGAAAGGCCACCTTTTTATGGTACTAGATAATTTTAGATTTGAAATTCATATTGTGACTGACATTCTTCTCTAGCTATCCTATAGACTTGAGAATAACAAACTCAAAGACAGACTCGAGCTCAATGTTTAACGTAAATCCTGATTTTGAGATATGCATAACTCGATAATGACACGGAGAACTTATAATCAGCTACAATGAGGTTGTCCGACATCATTTGGTCGACTTGGAAGAAATATGTGGTGAAGTTCAGCTGTCCTTTATTGGTGATCTGTTCCACCATCAAAATGAAAGGATTTTCGTTTCTTTATAACATACCTCATGCTTCAGTTGAAGCCGACATTTCTCCCAAAAAGGAGGAAAAAAAAAGTTGAAGCAGACAAATTTTATAATTCATGCAATATCCTAAAGCTTCAAATTCTACTGATATGAATTAAATTAGGGCAAGTTCAGCATCTGGTTTTATATGTGACTCTCTATATGATTGATAGCTTCTTGAATTGAGTGTTGCTTCCCTGGTGTGAAATTCTAACCTAGTGATACAACACATGTGAGTAGCAAACTGTTGGTCTTTATTCCTATCATTTTCTCAGTGATTTTCATTTATTGATTTATTCTTGAGGATGTCAGGTCTTGATAAAACTGGCATGGCTTCAGAGTATTATTTTTTAGCCGGGATGTCCAAATAGAACTTTACAGCTTATTTTCTACCTTTTACATTTTGATCAAGTGGTTAAAGTTTCAAGCATTGCTGCGGAAAAACATGACTAAAGTAAGTAAAGATGTTATTTACAAATTTACTTGTATTTTTTTTGGAAGCATAACAGCTTACTGCCACCAAAATTCATACGCAATTTGTCTATACCATTCATATAATTTTTTGGAGTTTTTTATCCATTACTCAGTTGATTTTTCCACATTAGCAAGCTGGTAACCGTCAGTAACTGGAAACATTTTGATCTAAAATACAATAAAAAATTGTGGGTAACAACATTGAGTAAAACCTAACAATATGTTTGTTCCCATCCAATGATTTAATCAAACAAGAAACATTTAGCATTTTTAAGAACTATTTATTTTGGAGGACAATCTTCCAAATTTGAGCATTTATAATAAATATTAAATTATTAACTTAATGCACTCGATAATTATTATCTTTCATGTTCATGGTCTAAATGTCTATACGTTAATTAGATTGCTGGATCCATGTTATGACTATCCTAGTTCTTTCGCTAATTGTAGCAGGTGACTAGTGAAACATTCATGCCATTATCTAAGTGTTGTTTGTGACCCTAATTTCTGTAATCGAATGAGTTTTGGATCAAAATCTTGCAATGCGATATTAATAGTTTCTTACTACTGTTTATAAAAGCTTTTGGTTAAAACGCATCCTCCACTTGGTCTGTATGATAGTACAAGATTTTTCAAAGCAGTACAATATTTTCAATAGTTTTTTCTAATGATGTTGACTAGACTGCATGATATGTATCGTCGTGTGGAAATTCTAATGATGCATCACAATAGCTTGACTTTTGTATGGTAAATTAGTGTAGAATTGATTGATTATGAACAAATGCTTACTCATAAATGCACCAGTCATCTCATTATCGAAGTGTGCATGTTTCCATTAAGGTCATCGCAAATAATACAGATTGTTTTGAAAGACTCGTGTAACCATCTCTGGCATGTATGTGATACTGACACACCAATATGTGTATTATTGATATGGGACGAAGGGAAATTTAGAGTTTGTAGTGGGAATTTGGTGGAATTGGGGAAGAATAGTGGAATTAGGAATTGGGTATGATTACGAATCACAAAGCAGATCTCGGCTTCACCGCCTGTTTCGATTAATTCATGAAATTAAATCAAACAACACAAAATTTCATAGAAAAATAATTTTTAAGTAAATAATTATTAATTCTCAAAGTCCACTATATGGCTATATATAGCCTACAAAATGTACACCATACGTGTAATTATTGATAGAATCAAATCTTCTTAAATTTAATCTAAATTAACTCCTAAATCTTAACAAAATTTATCCAAATCTAAATTAAATAAAAATCTAAATCGTGCCAAATCAAATCAAATTTTCTTCAAATCTAAATTTTAAATCTAAATAAATACGAGTAAATTTGAGCCATCTGATTCTCATCATTCTCTTTGCCTTGAAAATATTCATCTGTGATGAATACAATGGTAAGTAATAAGATAAGAAGAGACGACAAAAATTTTCTTTAAGGACATTAAGATGAAGGGGGAGGGCGGAGAAGATCGGAGGAGTGAGGACGAGGTAGTCTTCGTCGGCATGGCGACATGAAGATCTCAACGACGACGATGAGAACTTCGTGGAGACTGGACGACATGGGATGGAGATAGCAACGGTGATGCAACGACAATGATGTGGGGGCAATGGAGGCATTGTGGCGGTGACGATGACGATGGCACGGATCTAGAGCTTGCAAATAAGAGTCTGAGAGAGATGATGGACAAATTTTTTTGCAGAAATTTTGGCTCTGATATCAAAATTGATGTGGGACGAAGGAAAATTTAGAATTTGTGATGAGAATTTGATGGAATTGAGGAAGAACAGTGGAATTAGGGATTGCGTATGATCACAGATCGCAATCCGGATCTCGGCTTCAACGCCTTGTTCGATTAATTCATGAGATTAAATCAAACAACACAAAATTTTCATAGAGAAATAATTTTTAAGCAAATAATTATTAATTCTTAAAGTCCATTACATGGCTATATATAACCTAGAAAACATGCACCACACGTGCGATTATTGATAGGATCAAATCTTCTCAAATTTAATCTAAATTAACTCCTAAATCTTAACAAAATACTAAATCTAAATTAAATAAAAATCTAAATCATGCCAAATGAAATCAAATCTTTTTTTAATCTAAATTCAAATCTAAATTCTAAATCTAAATAAATACTAGTAAATCTGAACCATCCGATTCCCATCAATTATCTTCCAACTTTTTTCATATGTGGATTGTGTGTGGGAGGGTGGGTGTGTGCGTGCATGCTACCTCTTTGGAGGATTATTTAGAATTACCCTGTACATGCATCTGAGTTGCATACCGCATCCATACCACTAATGGTCGCAAGAAAGGAAAACCATCCAAAAGATGGCAGAGTATTTTATTTTATTTTTCGCAGTGCAAACTATAGTTAAAAAAGAAGCTTGTAATTTCTCTAATTTCAAAACACGTTCATGTTTTTGCATTTAGCATATGGAGAGAGGGTAGGGAGGGTCTAGGTCAAAAGAGTAGCTGATGTTGAGTTGCAAGTTGTTTGGATGTGGTAATTTAATAATATTCTAACCAAACTAAACTTCATAAGTAAGAACATATCTTCTTGCATGGACAAATAGAACCAACCGGTAACCAGGGCTTGGTGAGCATATGAAATGCATAACAAGATTTTGGTTTTCAGAGTCGAGCCATGGTAGTAACAGGAGCCCAATTTATTAAACTACTATTGAGCTTTAAAATTCTAAGAGCCCAAAATAAGAAAATAAATGCAAGAAATATGATTCTAAAATACTAGAAGCCAAATGCTGCCTAAGTTGTTTGAGGTTCGTTTCAATTAAAATCCATGCGGTGTCAATTTCAGAGAATGGATGGATGTTGGACTTTACCTAGTTATTTCTTGCACCCTGTTGACATCTTTGACTTTTTCATTGACATCCTAAGGGAAATGGAACAAAAGTTAATATAGAGGTGCTGATATTAGATATTGATTTGTTTGAAAGGTCCCCTCGTCAAGAGTTGTCTGAATCACAGAAATTATTTGTATGCTACTTCTGTTTGGCATGCAAAAAATAACTCAATGGGTTTTGTACTGAGTTTTGTACTGCAAAAAGGGGACAACAGGTAGCAATTTCTAGAGTGAGAGGTACAAAGAAGAGGAATTTCCTCACTAAAAAGGAGATGGTGTGGGATTTCCTAACTTCATTTTGTGCGTGGAGCCTTCGTAATGCGATGATGACAATGATGAATTTACATTTGTATCAAACATGGAAAAATGATATGATTATAACGTTGACGATTACGACAATGGAAATATTTGTTTCTAGATGGAAAATGTAAAATGATAAAGTATGTTACAGAACATATAAAATTTCATTTGAACAAAAACATCTACTATCTTGTAGTTTGCCTGATCAAAGTGAATATTACAGACAAATTGCTAACATATTGGTTGGAACAAGAGCTCCCCTGGAGGATCTCAAGAGGGAGAGAGGGGAAGCCAAAAATTAGCTATTATGAATGTACTGTATGTGTAACCATCCAGACATGGTTCACAAGGATTCATTAAGTTCCATTTATAGCTTATATGGCACTGTCATGCAATATAATTATGATTTATCTAAAATAAATGTAATAGACCTAGTAGGGAGGTTTGGGTTCCCAGGCGAGACATTGATCTTAGCCAAAGCAAATGCTGATAGCGCATAGCTCTGTGATCTGAGTTGTTTTCTCTTGGTCGAATCCATCACAGGATGCTTGAACTTGGAGATACAATTGCATATAATATCACAAGTTAGAACCTAGTTATATAAACCCATCACGAGATGGAAGTTGTTGAGAAATTAGTACATAATGATAATGGCGCTCACTTGCTTGTATGACTTACTTTGTGCAGCAGTTAGATGGGATGAGGTGAAAATCAGGAGCTCTGTGGAAATTAATGAAAGAGTTTGGGATGCAGTACGACTGAAGTACTAGCAAGGTTTTTCAATTCCTGGGTGAACATCTGTAAGGTGAGCTTTAGAAAAGGGGAATAGAAAGGGTTCTGATCCTAATGCCGAAAAAGGTAAACACAATCTTTTTCCTGAAGAATTTGTGAATGGTTTCATAAGATTTTTCTTAATGATAAATTACAATATCAAGCTAATATGTTATATTATATCTCATTAACCTCACATTCTAGTTTTAATAGATTTAATTGTTTACATCATCAAGCAACAGTACTTGAAAATTGGTGGTTCTTGCATAGAAATATTTTTAGCATGAACTCTTGATATACTAACTGATCAGAAGTTTATTTGTTAGTTTTTGCCGTATCAGTTCTTTGATGCATCTTTTAGCTTTTGGAGTTCCTCCAGCTACTTGCATGATTTCCCAAATCAAGGAAATGTCAAGCATTATTATTTATCTACGTAGGCTGTTTTTCCTTTGGAAGCTCGTGGCTTATAATATTTGTGTCAGACGTATAGGATGACAGATGCATTTCTATGACACAGGAAGCTTCTTCCAAGTGTATTTATGACAGATTTTAATTCCAAAACATTTTTCTAATTCAAACTCTATTGACACATTTTTGACCTGTCAGGGACTTTGATAAACATAGGACAAAGTGAAATGCAAATATTCTTTACGTTTATGTCTTAAAGACTACAACTTTTCTAAAGAAGATAAACATGGGCCAAGTCTTGTGGTATTAGAGCCTTTTCACATCAAGGTGGGATCAGCTGTAGGGCATGAAATGATATTGAGATACCTCCGTAAAAGAATTTGCTCAATCTGTAGTCAACCATCTACGCACTGGACTCGAATTGATGGTTGAAGCAAGTAAGAGCAAGAGACACCCTTGGGTCTGTTTGGTTGTCGTAATTGGTCGTAATTCGTAAGTCGTAATTGGTAAAATCTTTTACAGTTGTAAATGAGTTACATGCATGTAAGTTTTACGGTGTTTGATTGGTAATATAAAGTTGTAAGTGAGAAAGTGTATTGTATTTTACGGTGTTTGGTTGTCATAATGTATAAGTCGTAAATGAAAAAGTTGACCGCAAAATTAATTATTTGGTGATTTAAAAATTTTTAATATTGCAAATGAATACTAAAAATGCTAAATATTAAAAAAAAATTAATATTAACATAAAAAAATAATAGAAATTTGCATGACCACAAAATTAACTATAACTGGGCTGTAAGTGAGTGATAATTGAATTGTAAGTGAGTAATAGTTGAGTTGTGTAAGTCTTTTACGAATTACGGTCCAAACAAACGCCGTAGTTGTAATTGGGTTGTAAGTCATTTACTAATTACGGACTTTTACGACTTCTACGACGAAACAAACAGCCCCAAGGCCAGGTGGTTGGAAACTTGGAATAGATCTATTTTTGTTTTATTCAAATTAAGCTCAGGCAGCCAAGGAGAAAAACCTCTATTATGTTTTGCCATAAGAAGATACATTAAGCTACTCCATGGAACAATAAAATTGTTTATGGGCCAAGCCCTATCTTCTATCTGAAGCCATACAAATCTATGAAAATTAGTATATAATAATGACATTTTACAATTATATATTAGTCAACTTGTGAAAATTAATATTCTATTAAAAATTGTAGGAAAGTTTTAGGGAATTTACGACATGAGGATAGGTCTGGATTATCCATTGGAGTGAAAATTAATATTCTGTGTGGTCTCAGGGTTTTAATATCCCTTGTACTATTATTTAGGATTTGTCATGTGCTAGGGTCCATTTCCATGCTTGACAGACAGATTGGCAGAGAATAGTTACAATCACTGCAACATAATCATAATTTCTTGAATCACACAGGCTCATTCATGATCTTGGTTATCAAAATGGAGAAAACCTAGTAAATTAATGCTTGGATGGATTGTTGTTCTTTGAGATTTATGCAAATGCAACAACCTTTCACTTGGTCTACATAATGATACAAGATCTTGATTCCGCAATAGGGTATGCCATATTTGGCACACATTTAAAAGTAATTCTTACTGTGTATTACATGAATGTTCCTTAACGTCGAATGCTTGTTCACTCATCTGATTATGAATAGATGCAAGCTTTTAAACATAAGTTCGTATCATTGTGGAACTGTGTAAAGGTTTGTGGAGGTTCCATTGTGATCATAGTTGTTATAATGAGGAAAATGCAGCAGCATGCTGGAATGAGTGTGAGAAAATTAAGAATGAAGATGAAGTTTTAAAACTGCAAGGAGAAAGGATTTTCTGAAGTGCAAACATAACGGGAAACACAAGATTCAGGAATGCATTTGGAGTCTAAGAAGTCTAAACTTGTAGTACAGGAACATGATATTGGCTCTTTAGCTTAATCTGTGCCTCAGTGGAAATTTGAAGGGTTTTCCATTGGTCAGAGATTCTCTTGTTCATAGTTTTGTTGTCCTGTGATTTTGGTATCAGTTAGAAGGTTGACAGAGTTGGGGTCAGGTGTAAACCTGTCATGAAGTTTTTTAAATCTTTCATACTGCCTTTGCTCCACAACAGAAGGCTTAGATGATGATGATGATGATGATGATGGGTGTAAGCTTCCATTATCAAGTAAAGAGGATATTATAAATTGCAAAAAATAGTGGTAAAACAAGATTCAGAAATGTGATCACAAGGGAGGAAGGAGTGGGGGGAAATAATAATGTGCTACATTAAATTAACAAAGGTGGATGATCTTGAGAAGCAACACTAAATTAAATGTGACAATAGAAAATTGCAACTCACTTAGAGTTTCATAAAATAGACATGGAAAGGAGGGAAATGTTGATGCTTCAGATCAGAACAAAGAGGGATGGGATCAATTGCAAAAGTAAGCAGAATGTGCTAGTCGAAAGCTATGCTGACTCAATTAGGCTTCATAAGATTGATCTAGGTAGTAGTTTTGTTCATAGATTGGAGAAAAGAATGACATTGGTGACTTTCTTGAGCATGCAATGCAATATGCATAATAAAAGTTGGATTGTGATTGAACTGATTTAGTTAGGCTGTCAAACTAATATCATCAAATGACTAAATGATTAGCCCTTTTGACTTGTTTTTGAATGCATCCTCTCATTTATTATTAAATTGAAAAGTATTACAATAGTTGAGAAAGGAAAAAAACTAAATTGTTATAATTGATGAGGGTAATGCCCAAATATATATGGAGATACAATTTGATAAGAAAATCCTACTTCTAATACAATCCTAATACAATATGTATTGTATTCTAATTCTAATATTATTCCTAATACAATAGGTATAGAATTCTAATCTTAATATTACTAACACCCCCGCAAACTCATTTTGTACTACACCAATGAGTTTGGTTGGTTCAAAAAAGAGAACAATTTGATAAGTTAATAGAGAGATATAATTGACTTCGGTAGACATGACACTCGTCGGTAGACACACTCGACCAGTGTAGTTAGTAATAGAATCTGATGATGTCCGTCAGTAGACGCACTTGAATCAATGTAGTTAGTAGAATCTGGTGATGTTCTTCAGTAGACACACTCAGATCAGTGCAACTACTAGTATGGTAATAAAAGACGACTACCATGAATCATTGGGCTTATACATACTCAGAATTGGTTGCAACAACGAAAACTGATCGACTTGTAGTTGTAAACTGACTTATAAACTACTTCAGACACTCAGTGATCTTTTGTTCAAGTAGTTGATCAATAAATTTTAGAGAGATATGACATTATGCATAAAGTTTGATACAAAATTTGATTGGGCAGAACATGGCCCACTATTGGCTGTGGTGGATGATGAGTGGCAGACGCGGGTGTTGACGGGGAGGAGGAGAGAATCTTTTTCTCCCTCAAACAGATGTCGTTGTGGGACGTTTCCTTCATGCAACCAAGTTGTTGCATAACCGATTAGAAGACATGCAGGCATGTGTTAACTGATCACGCTACATGTTTGTGCATGTAGACATCACGTAAGGAACCGAACATGTTCACACGCGGTGGAGGCGAGGTCGATTGCAGCATGCGCTTATGGCGAGGGGAGGCTTCAATGATGGAAATATTTTGATGTCGCCCGAGGTGAAATTGGCCCGGCGCTAGACACATGTTATATGAGCACAGCCCAGGGCGGGCGCATAAACAATTTGTTGACGATTATCAATAGAAAAGAATTTTAGAGAGTAAGCTCTGATACCATGTTACAATAGTTGAGAAAGATAACTTAATTGTTATGGTTGATTATGACAATCTCCAAATATATATAGAGATACAAATTGATAAGAAAATCCTCCTCCTAATACAATCCTAATACAATAAGTATTGTATTTTTATCCTAATACTACTCCTATTACGATAGGCATAGAATTCTAATCCTAATATTATTCTAACAGGAAAGGGAAAGAAGAAGAAAAAATAACCCTTGTAAGGGGTCCGAAATTAACTTCTAATTTTCTTTTCTTTGCTTTGAATTTAAGGTATTTTGTTGTCTAAGTTTAATCAATTTCATTTGACTTGCAATGCAAACACCTTAAACGAATATGATTAATGCATCATGCCAGCTATTAGCAGCTAATGATACATCACTGAGATAATCTCCAATTTGCAGGTGAATGGCCCATGATGGCGATTGCTACGGCTGAGAGGAAACGGCGCATCAGTCTGTATAATACTTAAACCATTAACACGAAGTTAGCTCAGCGACGTTGATGTTACGTTGAGGTAAGGTTGCTCCCGGATGCATGTACGTTTGGTTACAGGTTTGTTCTACGTTTTTCTGTGGTCTTTAAAAGGAACAATATGGTACATTTTTCTTATCCAGGTTGAATTCTCAAAACTCAGGATTTGTGATGTGAAACATGTCCGTGTGATAGGAAATCTTGTTTTCTAGAATCACATTTGCGATTGAAAATATTTTACAAATTTGAAATTCTATCCTTTAAAAATCCTAATTGTGCAGGAAATTGTTTATTAAGATAGGAATGCATTGAACTTCCTGAATCCTCTAATTTTGGGTGCAGGGTTATTTTCAATCAAAATCTACAAGGTTTCAAATTCTGAGCATGATGGAGATGGATGGAGATTGGAGCTTTAATCTCTTTGTGACCTGGTGACAACAACCTTAACCATTCATTAATAACCGAGACGACACGTAAACAACTACTGTTAATTTGTCTGATAGTTCTGCTGATTGGTGTGGCTGCTAAGATTTGATGTTCTCTCATTTGAAAGATCCATTCATTAAGTACATTTATTTGCAGCCTAGCATTTATAATATCCTTGAATATTATCTTGTTAGCGAGGCTTCGAGTCAAAATCTTGTCTCATGGATTTCCATTTTCTTGAATTAACAAGGCCGCAATAATTCAGCTCTTCTTTTAAAAAGTTTGTTCGAGGTCGTTATGCTTTGAATTTGTGATCTCTTTGTTGACGAATGTGTCGTCCATAGGCTAAGTTCTCTTCAGTGCATGAAGTTGTACATGAAAACGTCTTACAAACTAGATACAATAATTACCTTTTAAATACTTGGTGATTTTTTTTTTTCTTTCACTTTGAGCCTTGTTAGAATTATGAATTGTCATGTATCTAAAAACAATATATCACATGTTTATATATGAGTACCTAAATATAATGTATCACATATTTATATATGTATTATAAATAAGAATCAAATAGGAGAGCCCATCAAACTTTCTCATACTCATATTCTAACATGGTATCAGAGATAGGTTTCTTCTTATTGTCGTTCACGCCCCGCCTCAAGTTTGCGTTGGGCTGCGCTTATGTAGCACGCGCCGAGTAACAAGCCATGTTCTGCTTTTCACTTTTTGCCTCAGACATGCTCTTATTGTGTCACATTCTATCAATTCTGTCGTCATGTATTATCTACCTGTTCTTGTTACCTATTCCTATTATTGTTGCTACCTGTTCTTATTGCTGCTATTGTTAACTAATCAACAATATCTATATTTATTCCTATTGCTACTGTTACCTGTGACACTGCGTGCTATTGTTGATTAACTTTGCAAGTTATATTCGTCTTCTTCTCTCTTATTTGAGGATATCTCAGAACATTTACTTTTACTGAATTTAATGATCTCTCAAAATATCATTTTTTACTGATCACTCTCTAAACTAATTTGTTGCTCGAAATCCGCTGTTAACTTAATCCTCTGCAGAACAACTCAGTGTGAGCTCGCACGTGAGTGTGAGAGAGAGAGAGGGGCGTGCCCCAGTGAGGAGGAACGCCGCACGTGAGATTCCCTAGTCCCCACGGTGCACATCCGACTGCCTACCTGTCACTTGCCAGATACGGGAACCGTGCCACGTGAACCACCCGCTCCGCCGTTTCCCAAAATTAGAAAGAGATCCCGGGCCCACACCCAACGGCCCATTTTCGTACTGCCCCCCTCTTTTTCTGATGCTTCTTCGATTTGATCCTTGGACCGGACCGGATCCACCAACAATCCGAACCGGCCTGGCCCTCGGCTCGCTGACATCTGCACCACAATTTGAACGAGTGATGGGTACGTTGGGCTGATCACAACAATCAGTGACCCTGCCACGTCAACAACCCACTAATATATTTCAATTTATTTCATTTATTATTATTACTAATTATTTAATGGAAATTAAAATTGAAGAAAATGTCGGTAGCCATCAGAAATGTGCCAACTTTGGAGACCCCAGCCCCCAAAAGTTATGGACTTTCTTTATTCATTCCTTTTCCCTGCCACTGATTAGACTGCGAATCTTGGTGCCAGCACTGCACTGCCACCTGCCAGTCAACTTTCATAATTCATATCCAAATTTTGTTAATCTTTCTTTCTTTTTTTTATGGAGAATCTAACACAAGATCACTTATTGAATCGAGAACATCATGCAGTTTTAATTACAAGTAAATTGCTTAATTGAGCATTGATGAACTGATTTCAATTCTAGTTTCATAGAGTATATTGCATCTCAAAAAAGAAAGAAAAGAAAATCAAATCAAATATTTAGTAGGCAAAGGGAAGACTCAGAAATAAACTGATATATTATAAAGTGGTGCCCAATAATTTACATGTGCTCTCTGTAATACTTACCGCTGCCGTGCTGCTGATTTCTATTAAGGTTGTTGCTACTATAATTATTACTACTGCTACTGCTGCTCGCATTATTATTATTATTATTATTATTGCGATTATTAATATCATCATCATCATCTCTCTTAATAGTAATGTTGCTATCAGGTGGTTCCACGTCGTTCTCCTCCGCTGCCGCTCTCCACGCCGACGCGGAGATCAGCGGCCGGCTGTGCCACCCGAGCGTCAGGCAACCCTCGACCTCGTCGACGCAGTACCCTTCCCCTGAGAAGAGAGTGAGCAGCATGCTGGCCTGCTTGAACGCGTTGGACCCCAAATGGACCGGCCTGAACCCGGCCCGTCCCAGCCTCGCCCGCCACTTCGCCAGTGGCTCGTGCCTCTCGACCCGTTCGGCCCCTCGCAGCAAACAATGTTGCAGATTTCTCGCTGCAGGTACACCTCCGCCAGCGCCGCCGACTGCTGCTGCTGCTGGCCTCGGCCGCCCTCTAAAGAATCGAAGACGGTCGAGTAGTAGAACAGGGCCTCGGTGAACCGGTCCAAAAAGGCCGGTTTATTGTGGTCCGCCTCCTGCTCGACCACCGTCACGATCTTCGGCCTCAGGCCGGCGATCCACCTCAGCACCGGCTCAATCGGTTCCGCCGCGTCAGCGTCGCCCAGCAGCTTGTGCAGCTGCATCACTGAGTTCACCGCCACGGCCTCGCCGGCGGCCACCTGCAGCATCCACGGCCGGACGTCGTCGATCCGGTTCGCCGCCACCCCGCGAAAAGCGAACCGCACGTGCACGGACCGGGCCAGCTCGGCCAGCCTTAGCCCGACCTCCCGGAGCGCGTCCCGGCCGTCCGGCGACGGCGGTCCGATGCCGGTGAGGCGGAGGAGCGGCGGGCCGCCGGGGCGGAGGGCGAGTGCCTGGATCAGAGCCGGCCACTGGAGGCCGTGCATAAGGTTGAAGTCGACGACGTGGACGCGGTCGTGGCCGTCGAAGGCCTCGAGGATGGCCTGGTTGGCGGTGAAGTGGGCGAACTTGAGGTAGGGGCAGGCCTCATAGAAATGGTGGTAGAGGATCTCGAAGTCGGCCGGGGATCCGGCGATGGCGGCTGAGAAAGAGGAGGAGAAGAGGCGGCGTGTGAGGGCGTCGACGAAGTATCCGGCAACCTTGCCTATGCCGAAGGAGGTGGTGACACGTGTGAGGAGGAGGCGCATGTGGTCGAGGAGGGAGAGGGCGGTTGGGGCGTCGCCGCGGTGGACGGAGTCGGCGCAGGTCATGAGGAGGTGGACCAGGCGGATGCCGGAGTCCTCCTCGTCCTGGAGGTGGAGGTGGTGGTGGACGACGGGGAGCGGGGGCTGCTGCTGGGGTTGGCAGATCTGGTCCGTCCACGTGGCCGGCGGGGGGCGATCGATTTGAGGGGAGATCTCGGAGAGCATGGAGTCAACCCAGGCGGTGAGGTCGGAAGGGTTGTAGTGGAGGTCGGGGATGGGCTGCTGCTGCTGCGGCTGCTCCTGCTGCTGCTGAAGGGTAGCGAAGTCGAGGAGCTCGAGGCCGTGGGCCACATGTCGGAGGTCGGAGGAGCGGACACGGTAGCCTGCGCCGGCGAGGAGGCCGTCGATCTCTGGGGCGGATGATGAGGGGTCGGAGGGTGGAGGACCCATCATTTTTCTCCTCCTTTCTTTTCTTTTCTAGAGACTGTGTGTGTGGACGCGAGAGCGAGAGAGAGAGAGAGAGAGAGAGAGAGAGAGAGATGGGGGAAAGGGGCAAGGGAAATGGGTCAGGCCGTGATTTTAGAGGAGAAGGGGGAAGGGTGACGTCAGTTATAAAAGTATGTTCGCACGTGGCAGGTAAGGGTGCCACGTAATCAAAGGGAAAGAGGTGGTGAGGGAAGATAAAGGGAGCATAATTCTTGTTGAAGAGGCGGGCTTGAATTTAACAACTCACGGTGCGTGAATCTCATTAGTTTTGTCTTGAGTTTAGTTAGACAAACACTATTTGATATTTTATGAAATATTCGCGCAAATAAATACCTTTTTATTTGGGAGGAAAAACCTTCAAATAATTCCAACTCTTGACCATCGTTGGCATAATCTACAACACCCTCGTAACATCTACACACTCACTTTGTGTTGCCACATCGAACCTTGACTTGTTAAGCACGCAGAATTTCATACTAAAGAATATACACACAGATATTCAGCAACTCCAATTCGACAGCGATACCGAGTGCTGCATCCTGCCTTTCATCGATTTGTTTAACCACACTACTGCTGCATGATTCACACAGTGAACCAGTACAGGAGGAGTAGTACTACCACGACTACTACCGCTTCGTCAGCTTCCCTCCTCTTCGGGCCCACCGTGAGTCACTTTTCGGGTACATTCTCTCGCGTCCCTTTTTCACAGCAAACGCGAGGGAATTAAGGGAGGGGTCCCCGACCAGATGGTGGGCCGCGGGCCCGCGGCCCACACTGGGGGGAATGGACAGGGCCATGGGGGCGGGCCGGCGCGAAACCCGCTCCGGTCGGACCCCACCCCGGTCCACCCTCAACCGGTCCGCATCAGCTGGAAGGTTTGAGATCTCTCTCTGCTCCCTTGCTCTTGCGCCTCAAAAATTCAAACGCTTTCATTATTTGAATTCTTTTAGAATAGGAAATGACACGGTGTAAATAAAATTTAATTTAATTTATTATCTATTACTTTTTTCTAACAGAGTGAGGAGCCAAAAAAAAAAAAAAAAAGCTTTCCAAATGGGACTACTTGTTGGTAATCTTAATACAAATTCTTGATACAAATTCTCATGAAAGCAGGAGAATCTGGAGGCTGACAAAAATATTAAATTAAATTAAATGTTTATGTTATCTCGAACCCTGATCCAATTTAGTTAAGCTGAACACCCTAACCTCCAACCATTAGATTCAAAATGGGATGCAAACAACTTGATTAATTAGCCTAACTCCTTTGTTTAACAATGTAGAAGCAATAATTGGACTTAGCAACTTGGACTAATCCATTTAGATTAACAATACTAACAACTGTGATTATTTTATTTTAATTCTTGCCAAGAGGGTTAAAATAATAATCAAGTATCATAATTAAAACACACGCTTCGATGAATTGCAGTCACTATGAGACAAGTATCACTTGCTCGATGAGGCAGTGGTGATTATATCAACACTAATTAAGTAATTAAGTACAACTTGTTGAGATCAAATGATGGATCAAATTGGTTTCTTCATGTTGGCTGTATTAGTGTACATTAATCTTGTTTTTTAGCCGTTAGTTTAAGAATTGGAAAGGCAAGTGTGGGGTGCATGATTAAGAGGTTAAATAAACTAGTAATGGTTTTTGGTTTAGTTTTAGCACTGGAATTTATATGTAATTTGATTCTTAGCTAACTTTACCCCAGAGTTTCTAATGGTATTTGGAACCAGTTTTCAAATAAATATTTGGTTCGTGCACATCTCACACAAACAAGTGGGTCTTCAATAACAAAATCATACTTCTGTGAGTATTAGTTGCAAGGTATACACAAACACACACATAATAAATTCTACAAAATACATGTAATATAAAAGTTATCGTGCTTGATACATGTGATACGTGCGACAGACATGCATGTGTGACACAACACGGCTCTATATTTAAAGTGAAACTGTGTAAGTACTGTCGAAGTTATGGTTACGAGATCAGTTTCAGAGAGCCAAGTTGTATGACACATGGGTAAAATATGTTGAAAGACTTCAACATATCATTTGTACACACTTTAAAAAAAAAAATCACATCCAACAGTGCAGATCTTAAATACGAATGTAACTTTGTCAAATTCATACCTAAACACTCACATCCTAAAATAATTCTGAAAGGAGCCAAAATTCAATTTCAAAACACCAAGAAAGAAAGAAGAGTTGTGACAGGCAATCTCTCTCTATCTACTGAGAGAGGGACCAGGCCAGGGTGATGGCTTCTAGATTAATTTTATGGTCCAAGTTTGCAATAATTTTGTGTCAAATTAGGTTTGAGTGCTGGGGTCACAAAAATCTTGGGACCATCACAAATGCAGCATGCTGGCATGTTGTTGCTGGACCAGACAGCAAGTGGGTCCAACCCACGGCTCGAGTCGAAATGAACCACGTTGCTTGACAACTTATTAGGGTATGGGTTCAGAGGTGCATGGGGCCTCACAAGATACCCCCCTTTTGCTTCCAAGAACAACTCATGGACATGAGACTAGCCAGGGTCCCCTAGAGCTGAAAGCAATATGCATTTGATGGATGGCCCGAGTAAGGTTTGAAATCTCGGTACCTTCACACTATTAGTTGTAGGTATTTGATATCAGAATCAGTAATATCGCCCATTTCGTCTCAGCTGTATAGGCAATATTTGTATCCATACATATCATTATCAGGCAATATTTTCTAATCTTGACCTTTATTCGACTTGATCTTGACACAGGGCAAGCTCTATTTATAAACTAGAAAAATGAGATAAAGATTTAATATGGTTCAACAAAGCCTATAATCACCACAACAAACCATCGATCTCGAGTTTCACTTATGAGAAATTTTCAAATCCACATTACTGTTAGGTCTAAGAATCAATCTGACAACTAATCAATGTCACCGATCTAATTGACCAGATCGGTGAATATCAGGTGGGAGGTTTTCCGTTCAATAAAACGTTCCTTAATTACAGAATCACCTTCAATTACCTTCCTTGGTTAAACATCAATTAGACCCGGTATAAATCAGTCTCAATATATTGTTATCAGTATAACCCATGTATAAAGAAAATTAGTTGAGTTGGGATACTTTCGGAAGTATCAAGAATATTGATACTCCCATTTTGATTTGATTGATACATCACCCATATGTAAGATCCAAACCGTTGGATGTGATTTACTAATTATAAACTAGTTAGCAATAAAATTTCACAGATTTTCGTTATCATTTACGCGTTCATCAAAATGGCTAAAAGTCGACATTTTTAAAAGACCTTAAAACTGCTAAACTTTAAGACCACTTTGATGAACGAGTAAATGATAACGAAAATTTATGAAACTTTCTAACTAGTTTATAGTTAGTAGATCACATCCAACTGTTTGGATTTTGCATATGGATGGTGTATCAACTAAATCAAAGTAGGAGTATCGACATTCTTGATACTTTTGAAAGTGGCCCAGCTCAAAATATGTGTGTGTGTGTGTTCTCTCTCTCTCTCTCTCTCTCTCTCTCTCTCTCTCTCTCTCTCAGAACGAGCTTTATCTCTCCTCCTCCCCCTCAGTCTCTCTCTCTCTCTCTCTCTCTCTCCCCCCCCCCCCCCCAAACTTGTTTTCCTTTCAAAATTTCAGTGTGGATCACAAGCTTGTTTTGGCTGCGCAGTGTCTT